>NQII01003829.1:0-21572 GCA_002778355.1 Clitarchus hookeri | reverse complement strand
TGTGTGTTAGGAATAACCGTGTGTGTGTTAGGAATAACAGTGCGTCTCCGATAAATTTATATTACAAAAAACCAACACACTATATCGTAAAATGCATTTCCCATTTAGTATTTACACGACTGACCTAGCAGGAAGCGAGTGGCCCATCAGATGTTGCGGTAGTTAACATACGTGATACCGCATTGTGCACACGTCGCAAGGCCTAGCGCCAAGGCACAGCTGAGCAGTCGTACATAGGTTACGCAAAGATCTTGCTAGTTGCTTCCTACATTTTTTAATCATGTTCGTAAAAAACTTGCAATATCATTTTGGCGTTACGAAAATTTTACAGTTTTTTTGTGCGATAATATATAGAAAATTAAATGGTAATCGGTGAATCGATACCGGTGAGACGAGGACTTACGCCTCACTCGATATTTGTTTCACAGGAAAAGAAAAAAAGTTCCAATTTTATGACTAGGCCATAATTTCATTTGTAAATTTTGTATAATTATTCAATGTTTGTCGATAAGAATATATGTGTTTGTTTGTAGGTTCTCTCCTTGTAATTCAGTGTAGAGCTGCCTCTCGCGTGTTTAGCTGTGATTCTGCCCAGTCGAGATACTCTTCTCGTGGTGTTTCGTCGTCTACTTCGCAATTCTGCATTTTCCTATAAGTATTTTAATAAACTGCTTGTTGAATATAAACACAGAAAAATAAAATAATTTACGCTCGACCCTCCAGCATGAGTTAGCCCACAGTTAAACATTTGACCTTTACAAAAGAAGTTAACTTGGCATGAAATTTCGAGCCGTGTATTTGCTAGTACCCCGGCAGTCTCATTCCATATAGTTGGTTCCTCCAGCCTACTCTCATCACACATGCAGAGGTGGTAACTGTAAAGTGTTTTCTAGAGTCAGATGCTGGGAAATCAGTGCAAACCTTTCAGTATTCTAATATATACCAAATGGAAGTTTAAAAAAATTTAAAAGAAATGGGAACACACTGAGATAACCCTGTTCTCACATATCCTACAAAAATGTTATTTACCATCATGGAAACAAGTATGTTTACAGTCAGAATAAATACATTTTAGTGAAATTTGGCGAATGAGTTGAGTTCACGGACAGCAGTGTGCCCCCTAAAGTCTCGTAAGAATGAAACAATAGAGAGAGTGAGAGCTGCGGTGACGTAGCGCAGTATACATAACTACTAGCGAGAGCGGGTTGTCGAAAGATATTTGTACTTTTTTGACATAAATTGATAAAGATGTCGTTAGACAGCTCACCGAAGAAAGCTAGGAGCACGGAACCCTGAAATTCAATATTTTGTTGGAATGCAATTACAGTGGCTCACATTAATATTCGGCCACCTATGATTATCGCCGTTTCATGGCCTTATGTTACATTAGTAATGAAGATAAACATTAATCATATTACACAATCATTCTTGTGTGCTTTAAATGAAATATAGCGGTAGCCAATTACTGAAATGAGCAATGCAACTTAACAAACAATATGATTTTGTCATCCCATGCTGCATAAGTACGCAACTTTAATGTTCGGCCATCATCATTCAAACACAAACATAATCCTCTTTGAAAATTAAACACACAGTTTTTTATACCTGGTAACATGGCCATTCTGTTTAATTATTTCTCGCAGGCGTTGTGGCATATTAGCAATTATTTTCCTGGTACATTCGGAGCCAATCTTACTCCATCATTCCTTGCACCTTTTCTCTAATTCTTTTGGGGACCTAATTGTTGTAGTACGCAGTCTTCTTTTGAGTTCATCCCACAGATTTTCTATGGGATTCAGGTTGGGTGATTGAGGAGGTATGTTAATGACTTTGGGACAGTTATAAAAAAGCCAGCTCTTGACAATGTACGACTTTTGTTTTGGGTCATTATCTTGGTAGAACTTAAACGTGTTCCTAATGCCCAGATTATCATCCCTCCTGTGTAGGTTTGCTGTCGGGTGTTGAGATGGTCTTCCTTTTTTATTGTTCCATTGACACTTACAGCCTCTCCAGCACCTGCTGTAGATATACAGCCCCAGATCATAATACTACCTCCACTGTATTTCACAGAAGATTGTATGTTCCCAGGTTTTAGCTCCTGATTTGGCTTGCGCCATACTGTTACCCTACCATCTGAACCAAACACATTCAATTTCGTCGCATCAGCAAAACGACATTCCAGCAGCACTAACATCTACATTGACCCAGGGCCCCATTATATACACGGGGGAAGATGCAGAGAAAAAGTTAACGGAGGCAATTGTAGATATCGGCAACAAAGTAAAAGATATTTATGCCACATCGAAGCCGATGGAGCCACTGACCCCTGCAGAAAATATCCGCTATGCCAGAGCGATGAGCTGCTGCTACTGTGCTGCTCCATTCACGCATAATAACTATAAGGTGAAGGACCACGACCACTTCACATGACAGTACATAGGACCCGCTTGCATCAGCTGCAATTTGCTGCATCAATGCCCCAAGAAAGTTGTCTTTTTTTTCCACAACTTGAGCTACAATGAGAATTTTATCGTTAGACAACTGGGCTATGATGGAAAAGATATTTTAATTATTTCTCACAACCAGCAAAAAATTATCACATTTTCAAAACAGCTAGGGGACATATTTTATATCCAGTTTGTAGATACTTTCAGGTTCATAGCTCGTAGTCTGGCATCCTTGGCCGTGTACCTGCCTTGAAAGCAATTTAATAACCCATCCAAGATCTTCATTGGAAGCCACCTGCCTCTCGTCACACGAAAAGGTGTGTTCTCTTATGATTATGTTGATAGCTGGGAGAATCTGGACGAGCAGCAGCTGACTCCGAAAGAGGGTTCTTATAACAGACTGATGGACTCTGGGATCAGTTATGAAAAATACGCCCACACCCAGAAGGTATGGCAAGAGTTTGGCTGTACTAGTTTCAAAGAATATTCAGAGTTGTACTTCAAGACGGACGTTCTTCTCCTGACGAACGTCTTCGGAAATTTTAGAAATGTGTGTATGTCAACACACAATCTCGATTGTGCGCACTGTGTCAGCGCGCCAGGATTTGCGTTCGATGCAATGCTGCGGATGACAGGGGTCGAGCTAGAGTTTCTAACATACTGCGAAATGCACATGTTCGTCGAGGAAGGCATCCGTGGTGGCATGGCACAGTGTGTCAAAGGACATGCGGTGGCAAACAACTTATATGTGCCAGAAATATATGATCCTAGCAAGCCATCCATCTTTTTACAGTACCTCAATGCAAACAATCTGTATGGTTGGGCCATGTCCCTACCATCGCCAATACATAACTTTAAGTGGGCTGATGTGAACATCGACGTCATATCCGTACCAGACGATGGAGTGACTGGTTGGATCTTGGAGGTGGATGTCGAGTATCCTGCGGCCATGCACGAGGAACACCGTGATTTGTCATTTCTTCTCGTCAACCAGTGCCCACCGGGCTCGAAACAGCCAAAGCTTATGATGACGATGGAAGACAAGAGCCACTACATCGCCCATTACCATAACCTCAGGCATGCTATTGAACATGTATTGAAGCTCGTCAAGATTCGCCACGTGTTACAGTTTGTTAAGACTGCATGGCTAAGGCCTTACATAGATTTAAATACTGTAAAGTGACAGGCAGCTACCAACTATTTTGAGAAAGAATTTTTTAATTATCAAACAATGATAATCTCTTTGAAAATTAATGGAGAACTAAATAAAATGGCATAACATCGAGTGTGTAGTGAAAAACGACTAAAGAAATTGGTGACAAAACTGACATTTCTTGACAGGAAAATTTACAAAGAAAATCTTTCCCTGATTCGACTGTAGCACGAAGCCATACTTTTCGAGAAGCCCATTTACGCAGGGTTCGCGGTGCTCGACATGTCCAAAACTCTCATGTACATGTTCCACTATGATGTAATGAAGGCCCGATATGAAAAAGACATCGAGCTCCTGTATACAGACATGGACTCGTTCCTGTTCAAGATTCGAACACAGGACTTCTACGAGGACATGGTGTCGGACTCACGGTTCTTTGCAGAGTTTGACGCCATTGGTTATCCCACGAACCGAAAATTCTTTTTGCCCATCAACAAGAAACTAGTGGGCAAGTTCAAGGATCAGTGTGATGGGTCGATCATTACCGAATTGGTGGGGCTACGAGCGAAACTGTACACATATAAATGCGAGATAAAAAGCAAAAAAACACCTGCGTGTTCTGTATTCGTAGTGCATCAACAATATTGCGCTACGATGGACACATGACAAACGACTCATATGTGAAGATGGTGTACGCACGCTTCCCTACGGCTATTATAATATTAAGGTGTCCTCTGCATTTTGTCGGGTATGAATGTTTGTTCATTTTGTATATAGATGTCTTCTGCATTTGGTTGTGTGTAATATCTTGTAAATAGATGTCCTCTGCATTTTGGTCTGTTTTTCCTGCATTTTTGTATGTGCGTTCTCCACATTTGTGCATTTTTGTATATATGTTCAATGCATATTTGTGCTATTTCTGCATTTCATCGTTTGTGATTTTTCACAGTTTTTCCATTTCTGTAAATATGTTCTCCGCACTTGTATATTTTTCTTGTTTTTTTGTACATATGCTCTCCACATTTGTGTGATTTTTTCTGCATTGAACTGTATGGTTTTCTGAAACAAAATGTTATGTTGTGTTTTTTTTTTTGTGGCTGCAGCAAAAAATATTTTTTGCCAAGAATTCGTGTCTTCGAAAATTATATATAACATGGCTTCTAAAAAACCTGTGTACCATATACTTGTGGCTCTCGTGTAAAGAAATGTATTTTTATGTAAGAAAAAATATCAGAAAAATTTTATTTTCTCCAGAGTTACAAGTGTTTGATGCGCAGCCCGTCCCAAGTCGTAGAGACGTGTGCATGGTTAAAACATGTACGCGGTACGTTTGAAAAGGAAGTGGAACAACATGATCAGCAAAGGAGACAATCATATCTGGAGTCGAGGTAAAAGAGGCCTAGTTGGGCGGAAGGGGATGGAGGCCTTCCGATTAATTAACGGACGCGAATAATTGACCTATTAAATAACCAATAAAAAAATTTGCAAGGGTGGTGGTGGAGGAACCTCCAGAAATGTAAGTTTTTTAAATAATACTTAATCATTTTTACTAATATTGTGATACATTTTTTAAGTTTTTTGGGAATTTTTGGAAATTTTTGCGTTCAAGGTCGTTGGGTTAAGGTCAAAGGTCAAGTTCAAGGTTACCCAGATCCAGGATGACGGTTGTGTGACGTTACATGTCGGCCGGCGCCTGGTGCCTACTCCGGAATCCGTTACCTCAGATCCGCTATTTACATTCTACTTACGCACTTTCAACTCAAAATATTCTGTTGTGGGCGGGAGACTTTTCAGGCCAAGGGTTGCAGTTTCCTTACGTCATGAAATCTTAGCCGACCGTACATCGACTAGTGCATCAGACATATTCGTATTTCCTCTATTGGAACTTTCATAACAAGCAACCATGAAAGTATTAAATAAGTGGCTACGTCTACTACATTTTCAGTTTGCAAATCAGTTCTTCCGAATGTCTGAAGGCAGTTGTCTCTATTAAGTGCCTTATTTGCTGCTGCGTCCCCAGTATCAAAGCACTGGGCCACTGTGTTGTATCCTGTCAACGCATGTACACCAGGAAAATGTGCTCTCCATAGTCATTATGCATGGAAGTCCAAGTGTAGAAGAACAGGAGCGGTATAAATACGTCGGTGTCGTCACATATAACTATGAGGTCTCTTTTCAACTCTTCAGTTTTTCGAATGGTGTGGTCCNCCAAGTGTGTAGAAGAACAGGAGCGGTATAAATACGTCGGTGTCGTCACACATAACTATGAGGTCTCTTTTCAACTCTTCAGTTTTTCGAATGGTGTGGTCCTTCCCGGTGATATCTAGTTTGTGAACCAAAACTCTGAGCTTGCTAACAGCCACAAGCTGTTGGTAAATCAATTGTGTTAAGTTGACCTTGTTTTCGGTAACTGCAAGTGCTACTTTCTGTGTTGTCAAACTCAGCTTATGCCTTCTGCTAGCGAACTGACCAGCTCTGACCAATCTTGTATCAATCTTGATTGTCTCTCTCATCATGGTATTTGTCGAGTGCCACATATATAAAAAAACTTTGCCTTCAGAAAAACGTTGTCGCAAACATTGTTAACATAGTCGTGGACAGTTCCTTCAGTTGGCCAGTGTACTGCCCAGAGAATAGTACTTCCATCGACTATTGATGCATCTGCTTCAGTAGCTGTTCGTGATGTTGTCACAACTTGTAGTTTATTCATCATTAATAGTTTTGCCGGGCAAGTGTATCAGGAGGGCCTGGACGTCCTCTCACTGAAGAAACGCCATAACACCGTTACCCTGAATTGGCCCCAATGCAGCCCCGATCTGAACCCGATAGAGCACCTATGAGGTCATCTTAAAAGGCAAGTTAGAGGACGTCTGAACCCTCCCCAACCACTTGCCCATCTATAGGAAGCCATACGAGAGGAGTGGCAACACATTCCACAGACGCGTATCCGAAGACTGGTTAGGAGTATGCCAAGACTTCGTGCTGCAGTGATGCAGGTACGATGTGGCAACACAGCTTGACGAGTGACGTCTTTTGGGAATAGGAGCATCGCTGTCCCACTTTGCGGGCACCTTCCAGGCGACACGTGGCACGAGGCAGGTGGTGGATTGCAGTACACGTGTCGCTGAGGCGTCGTCCATCCCCCGAGGCCTCTAGCCTGCCCGGGAGATCTGTGGAGCGCAGGCACAAGACACAAGACACTGACCTTGTAGTGTCTGCTCTTATATTCTAACAGGCTGCTCTCGATTTCCTTTCCGCGTTTCAGCTGTTTGTCTAAACAGTCCTGACGATGCCTTCTTCCTGTCAAGGCAAACCGGGTTCAATCCTCGGCTGGTTCACTCCATATTTTCGCAAGTGGGAATCGTGCAGGACGATGCCAATTGTCAGCAGGTTTTCTCGGGGATCTCCCGTTTCCCCCGCCCTCTCTTTCTGGCGCTGCTCCATACTCACCTCACTTCACCCTCATCGGCTCTCAAGATCTTAATGTTAAGGGCCTTCCAAATCTCTTCACTCACTCACTCATTCTTCCTGTCTTCATGAATGGCCGTATTATGTAACATAGCGGCCATAACCACGTGCAGAAATAAAAGTTTTCGCTTCACTTTTTTTTTTTTTTTTCAAAAATTTGTTTGCTTTTTGTTAGTAAAAAATTACAAAATCGCTTTTTATTTTGTTGCTGATAATGACGTCACAATTCGTGAATGTATTTCTGTCAGATTGGTGGCATTTTAGAATTTAAGATTTTTTAGTCAGAAAACATAATATAATTACTTTATAATAATTTTACATACATCAAACCAAANTATAATTACTTTATAATAATTTTACATACATCAAACCAAATATTTTCGAATACTCTGTCTCATTAAAGTTAAAGTCAGCATATAATATAAACACAAGATACATAATCTCACACATTTTCATGCTTTTACAAATTNATCATTAAAGTTAAAGTCAGCATATAATATAAACACAAGATACATAATCTCACACATTTTCATGCTTTTACAAATTAACTCTTTTTATTATGCTGTCTTTAACTACTCGGATTTATGTCTAGCTTTTCTCTCGTGATGATGCTTTTCGAATACAAACTTCAGCAATAATGTAACCAAATGTGTATTTAATATCATCAAGGAGTTCTTTGTTGCATTATAACAAATAATAGTAAATTTTGTCAGGAACGGGCAATATTTTACTTAAAATGAATATCTCAATCGCACTAAATCTAGCACACTAGATTACATCCTCTATCGTGGGTAAAGATCCTAATTTTTATTTTATATTTAAAAGAATCTTAAAATAAAATTAACAAAAATTTAAATTTCACCAATGTAACTGCCGTTTTACAGTTCCCATTCTTTTTTTTTTTTTTAATTTAGCACATAGTTACAAATGGAGTTGGTAGATAACGTACGTAATACACACATATATATATGATGTATATATGTACTTATACAGAGTGGGGTGGAGTTCAACTGACAAACTTCGTGACATAATTATTTATGCAAAATCAAATAGAAAGTATATAGGACACTATCTACCTAAACTGAATATTAAGAGATATGTAAACCCTCAAAAATAGAGATTTTANATAGAAAGTATATAGGACACTATCTACCTAAACTGAATATTAAGAGATATGTAAACCCTCAAAAATAGAGATTTTAAAATGAATGTTTGTAAAATATTGGAAATGAAGTGAGATTAAACTACAATTCTTTTAAAATTGTTTTATGATATCGAGATCTTCAATATAACAGTAAACACTCGTATATACCACTCCTCGAAATGAAAATAACACGTGTAACAACAATCTTTTTGCATGCAAATTTTCAACCGTCAGATATTATGAGCATTCGATGCTGGTTTATTGAGCAGAATAACCTAATCAACAGAAACGGCCCTCTTGTTGCAACTGCCCAGGGCCCACCGTTTTCGTGTAAAACGCACACGAAGATGTCGGCGGCAGCAACACGGTTCCAGGTACGTAGGCAATATCAACACTTCCCGCAGGGAATCACGTACTGACTTTCGCCAGAAACAAGCATGCAGTTTCAGTACTGTAAGCTTATTAAAGTATGGTACATGTTATTTACAGTAGGCATCGAGAATGTTCTCCGCCATCGTCTTTGCAGTGGACACACAAGCATACCATGCACGCAAGTACGGAGTATTGCCTAAGTGCCGGAGTATTGCCTAGGTGCTAGGCACTACGTTACTACAGCCAAGGCTTTCTGTGCGTTTAACACAAAAACGGTAGGACCTGGGCAGTTGCAACAAGAGAACAATATTTGTTAACTAGGTTGTAGTACTCAATAAACCAGCATCAAATGTTCATAATTTCAGACGGTAAAAAAGTTGCTTACACATATGGTGGCCAACCCTTTTATTTTCACTACGAGGGGAGGTATTAATGATAGTTTGCCCTATGGTTCATCCGGATAACATAAAACGACATTGGAGAATTTCAGTTTAATTTCACTTAGTTTCCAATAATTGGCAAAACAAATTTAAAAATTTCAATTTTTAACAGTTTATATATATGCATATGTATATATAAATTTTAGATATATAAATTGTCATGTTTATTTCCCACTTGATCTTGCATATGGTATCACCTCACGAAGTTTGTCTGTGGAATTCCGCCCCTCCCAGCATATGTATATATATTTATTTATTTTTATTTATTTATATTTATATATATATATATATATATATATATATGCACACTCATATATGGAAAGTCCAAAGTGTCATTACATAAAGTTGTAGATAAAGATGTTAAATATTTTTTCTGCTAGAGCACTTGCCTCCCACCAAGGCGAACCGGGTTTGATTCCCGGATTTTAGCACGTGGTAATTGTGCCAGACCATGTCGCTGGTCGGCGGGTTTGCTCGGGGATTTGCCGTTTCCTCCACCCTTGCATTCCGGCGCTGCTCCATGCTCACGCCGTTCCACGCTCATCGCCTCTCAAATCCCTATGTTAAGAGCCGCCCATATCTCTCCACTCTACTCTACTTTTTCTTTTAATTATACTTAGTAAATGCATGTGCATATGCGTTACCTCTTAAGCTGTATTTCTGCAAGTAACTGGCTGCTCTATTGGCCTCCGAACTATTCCATTCACAATTCACAATTGGGTCTGAGAAATTAATTAGACTAAAGATGAAATATGTGACCTACCACTCTGTATTATAATGACTGCTCTTAGGTTTCATATTTTCATATGAGTAAATGGTTCGTATTAATGAAGGTTACGGCTATGCATAGTAATAGGCCTACTGGCCTTCCAGACCGCTAAATTAAGGGATATAGCCAACTTTACCTTAGAGGAAAAATTATACGAGTTAACCTCATTACGTCAAGCTTCCTGTGCGGAGTATGAGCCTGGGCATATTCTCGGCTATGTACAGAAAGGTGATCTCATGAGCCTTTCCATCCAAATGAATGTATGCAGAATGATAATTTTCTCACATGAAGATCAAATAGTCTGAATATGAGATATCAGATCTACATCTTATGTCACTCAGATTTACGTCGTACACACAAATGTTCGTGCTCAAAATTTATACACACGATTTCATTCTTAGTGCTAACACAAACTTATCAGTTACTAATATTATTTTCTGTATAATTTTTCGTCTGAGAAGAGAACGCATTCAAACACATATGATGTTATTTTGCACTTAATATATGTTTTTAGTTTTTAGACTGTACAAACCCAAAATATTTTTTTCACGGTATTTACTGTAACAAAATAAGAAAAGTTTAACTCTATAAATGCCACTAAATATTCTGGGGTATATATCCATTCTACTTACTTCTATTAGATATTACTGAGACTTTGTTTAAATAATTCAAAAAACACTCCAATGTTCGCAGTCACTAAATAAATTGCATTACATACAATTTATAGCTCTGTGTTTTTTATCACTAAGTTCTTACGTATCTATTTTAATTCGCTGTTTAAAATTGTGGATAATTGTATTTCTCAGTTAACTTGAAAAATTTGATCTCATTTAAGCTGTTGTCGTACAATGATGTATTTATGCTTTTATTACAATATTTTATACGAAATTAACTGGCATATCACAGCAAAAATTATGTTCCTTATAATTTATTTAGGAACATCTCAAGGTATACTATGAAGTTTCTTTCATATTCTAAATGCAGAATTTATTACAATAATACAGAAGTTGTCATAGTAATTTATTTTAAACTCAATACTAATCATCGATATTCTAGTAATAGTGAATACTGAAAGTTAAGTTTGTACCTTCAGCAAATCATCTTTATGAGATCGCTTTAATCATGTATATATTTTTATGTATACAAATATGTGTCAGTATAAAACTTTTATGATTTATTTACAATTTTGGCACTGTATAGTTTACAGAAGTGGCGTTATTTTCCTATCCATCTGCTTTCAATGAGACTGTGTAGTTAAAATGACACTGTGACTGCATCAATCTTGCAGATACGCAGATAAAGATACTAAATAGTTTGACTAGTTGGCTTTCATGGCTCAGAGCTTATTTCCCAGTATTATGCTGAGATTTTTCTACTCAAGTTAGGAAGGAAATGAGATTTCGTATGGGAGAGTTTTACAAATATGTTAACCCATTTTCCCCATTCTTAATGATTTTGTCTGAAATAAGTTTCAAACAGGGGCAATTTACAAACCGGCCGTGACACCGTGATCAAACCGTCAAACCGGCACATTCAAACCGGGACATATGTCAAGTCTAACTATTATGCATGCCCTCCAATGGTGTTTACAAACATAAGCACTAAAAAAATTCGTGATATCATTTGGCATCGTAAAGGCGTTTATTTTAGTATAAATATCTTACAAATTTAAAGAAGGAAATAAAGACGTCTATTATGTAAAGCAATTTTTATTTTTCAGTTCTGTTTTCACATTTCAACCTGAGTAGAATAGACCTTCAAGTCTTCTCACACACTGGCGCAGGATACGGTAGCGGTAGCGGTGGCAGTGGCAGTAATGTAAGCGGAACCACATAAGCAGCGGTATATGAAAGTGCACAGAATGGTGCGCTACTACCGCTTCATACGCGCGGTATTGAAGCGATACAATCTTCCGCAGCGGTACTACCGTTGATTGCACAGTCGATCGCGAGTATCACTTATTTTCATGACGTGCTCGCAGTGGTTGAAGACGAAGGTAAAATTTAATTTAAAATAGTATAAATTCAGTTATCTTCTGATATTAAAAAATATAGTGAAATTGATAGGTGGGGCAATACTGAAATCTTAATATACCACTGCCACTGTAGATTCTATGTTTTCCAGCCAATTTGCAACTTTGAGTTCATTTGGATTGTACATATTTTGCAATTCACTGCGTTGTGTTAGACCAAACTCGCCTGCCACCTTGGTGTGTACACACAAGTGGTAAAATGTGTTATACCGCTACCGCGTCAGTACCTCTGTCCTTACCGCTACCACACCCCGCGTCAGTGTGTGGGGAGCTTAAAATATAAGTAGAGTGGCTTCAATGGAGCACTGAACCCAACTGTACAACATGCAATGGTCATTAAAAGGTACTAGGTACAGACACTACCAAAATTGTTAGAAAAGTACGATATAAGTTGCAAGTCATCTATTTTGTAACACTATAAAATATTTTGCTAGAATTTAATGATTTGTATATTTTGAAAATTCAAAAAATAAGAGTTTAGTTTTTATCAAAATTTAAGCTTATTTCCGTTCTCAATAATTCAAAAGCACATTTTGCAAAAAAAAAAAAAAATACCTCCATTAAGCAAGATTATCACAATAATTACTCTATTTGTATGCAATAAAAATTAGCAGTAATATTTAAAAATATTTTAATATTAGAATTTATTCATATATATTTTAGTTGTTGATGTGGATTAGTTATCAAAATTATTTGTTAATATTATTACTGTTACAAGTCGCCACGAAAGTATGCAAGTTTGTGAGGAATGGAGGTCTTGATAATAATTAAAATAACTAAATTTAATTTCTTAATCTACCTACAATGCATAAAATTACATGTAGCTATTACGCCTATTTTCAAAATTAAACTACCGATCTGTATTATTGACAAATAATATACTTATCAGCAATGCAAAATTTATCGTCTCTCTCTCTATTATAATCAATGTCCTTATTACTGATTTGATATTAGCTACATTCACTTGACCCTCATTTATTATTTACACATATGAGATTAAAATGTCCATTGACATAAACTAACATAATTCCGAATGTCTGCCATTTACGCATCACGTCCCACTCTCAGTTCTCCCGAGCAGAGTTAATCGCATGACACTGCTCTTCGTTCCGATGAAACCACAGACGTGACGCTAATGGCCGTCCACGACTCCAGACTCCCGACACAGAGGAATGGTGACACAGAGGAATGGTGCGGATTATACAGCTCAGTTGAACTGGTCCGGGAGGTTCTTTGCACCCCGAGTCACGCTGAGTGGGAGGTGAGGTGATGAACTGAAAATTCGCGCAGCGACTATCCTAAGGCATTTAATATTTCAATGACGGGTGAGGCATCAGTCCCGGTTCCAATATTTACAATAAAGTCCGCATCACCCGTTCATACAGTTTTACCTTAATTCAGTCCGGATTCCACCTGTCGAGAATGTTCTACAGTCCTCCGAGCGCCCACACACACAGTAGCCCTCTACTTGTCGGGTACCATGCCCTCCTATCCGTCCAAATGTCATACACATTCGTCTGCGTCGTCTCACACCATCTGCCATCGTCCATCCTTCCACTGTTCCCTCACTGCTCCAGACGTTTCCCGATTTCTGCACTTCAGCCAGACGGCTACCGCAAATACTGGCAATTATATAGATGTGGGGGTATTTACAGTGTCGTAACCCATGTCTTTTTTTACACGTCGGTTTGTGCCGAGGAATGCGATTACCAGAAGTTTAATTCAATAGCACGCGGCCACTGACTTCTCCAGAAGAGTGATTGGGGAGGTAGGGGTGCTGACGCCAGTCCAGGTAACTGTCGATCATCCCGCCGACCAGGTGATGTAAGAGCGGCCGGGTAGTGGTGACTCGCCGCCCCTTCCCCTCAATCACAGGATGGCCGCACGCTCTCCGTACCTGGCACAGGGGTGTGTGCGTAACAACATGTAACTTAAGGCTCCCGCCTACCTGCAGCTTTTATCTGCGTTTGAGGCCGAGAAGCGAGGGAGCGATAAGGGTGACACTGCAGTACGCGCATCAAGTGCGCCATCGGCGCTGAGAATAATGTTCTGAACTGGCGTGCAGTGTTCTAGTCGCACTGCGTGTGCCTATGGGACTTTCAGCGGTGACCCTATTATTTTATTGGTGGAAAATCTATAGAAAGGTTCAGTGCATGGCCCTTGAGTAGTTTTTTATGTACCTGGTGCTTAAATTTTTCAGCTTAAGTGCTTTGAAAACGCCGTTTTTAGCGCTTTTAGAGTACCCTGGAATGGTGTTTATATATTTCGTTACATTAAGAAAGTGCTCAACAGCCCTCGTCTGAAGTGTGTGTTCCTTTCGTAGATCAGCACATTGGACGCACATTTAATAGTTTCGTGCGAAAACGAGTGTTTTGAACACTCTGCAACGCAGTTTAAGCACCAGGTAGGTAGAGCCTTAAATCGTATCTTTTATAAGAATTTTGGCAATGTGTGTTACATTTCAATGAATTCTGCATGTTGTGCGGTCAGGCGCAGTGCTACATCGAAAGCCACTCTACTTCTACCTTAGTTACGCTGAGGCACGATGACACTTGTGAGCGAGCAGGTAGTGCCACCGGGACAGAAGCTGTACGGGCCCGAGCACAGAGGTGTGGTCAACATTTGCTTCTGGCGGTTCGGCGAGTGGATCACTATGCCCATGGATGACCTACTGCCGACGAGGGACGGCGCTCTCGTCTACGCCAGCTGTGCCAACCCCTCCGAGTTCTGGGTCGCCTTCGTCGAGAAGGCCTACGCCAAGTACACATAAGCTCAATCTCCCCGTTAGATTACATATATAATGCAATTTATTCAATAAGTACACTGCTAGCAATAAAATTTACAACACCAAGAAGGAGGCGCCTGGACGACCCCGCTTTGGAGAAATGTTTATAACAGGGTAGGAAAATGAGCTTCTGAAAGGTAGTGGTATTTTGATTCCCCATCGTTCGTATGGACAGACAGAGTGAGCATGCCGCGTCGAAGAACACGACAACCACACGAACAAGTTTCCTCCTTTGACCGCACGAGAATCGTAGCATATCGGGATTGTGGATTATCCTACCACGAAACTGGTTTTCACTTTGGAAGAAATGTAACTACAATGATGAGGATATATGGAATCAATCGGTTGAGAAGTGACAGACTGGGCATTGTGCAGGAAGAAAACTGTCCCGTCATACAAACGAGAGCGAGGACTAGTATCTGGTGCGTGTGGCGATTACATACTGTACAGCCACATCAGGCACCCTCACTCAGGATTTCAGGCATGTGGCACATCAGTCTCTGTTCATACTCGCGGGTCGTTGTGGTCTGCAGCATAAGGGCATCTTTTCAAGTGCCTATTACTGCAGCAGCCTCTGACTGCTTGTCACAGGCGCCTGCGGCTACAACGGTGCATGGAAGGTCGGGCCTGGAGGAACGAAATGCATTCCATCATCTTCTCTGACGAATCCAGCTTCTACTTGCAGTAGCACGACGGTTGTATCCGTGTCTGGCAGCACATTGGCGCATGCCTGGCCGAGTCCTTCATTATGCACAGTAATAACTGGCCCAGCACCTGGAGTTATAATATGAAGTGCCATCAGATTCCAGTCCCACGCATGCCTTGTCCGCATCGCTGGTATGCTGACCAGCAACCTTTTCATTGTGGAGGTGCTGGAGCCAATTGTTGTCCCCTATATTTAGGGCTAGTCTGGGGCCCTATATCAATATGACAATACGCGACCACATGAGGCACACATCGTTCGATGGTTCCTGGATGACCACCTTGTGACACTACTTACTTGGCCTACGCGTTCACCGATCTCTCGCTCATCGAAAACGTGTGGTCCGTGGCTGGAAGACGACTGGCTTACCACAAAGCACCCGCTACCACAACGGATGAACTTTGGTTACACATTGAAGCAACATGGGCGGAGATACCTCAGACGTACATCCAAAGTCTCTTCCTCTGAATTCCGTCCATTGTGAGGCCATACATTACTGATTTCTTCAAGTTTTGTATGTCATGCCATGCTGCAAGGGTAATTATGCCACTTGTATATAATGGGTATTCTGTTAAATAATTCTGGTCGTGATACCTTACGTCCTTCTTGGTATTGTAATTTTAATAGTCAGCAGTGAATTAATTGCAGGACTATGTTTCTACCCACCACAAAGAGATAGTATTTAATATAAGAAAATATAGCATTTATACAACTACAATTTTCCGAACTATCTCTTAAGATTATAGCTATCATAAATACTCGTGAGCTCAGGCTCTCTGTTCAGTGGTGTAACAACTAATTTGGAAAAGGGGGTGGCAGGATATAAATTACCGCTACCTAAATTTAGTACAGGGCGTCAGAATGTGAACTATTTATGTCGATATATTGTATACGATCTCTAATGAATTGTTATCGTATATTTATGATACTTATATACATATTCACTTCTGGGTTATAAACTTGCATCTGTATTTTATGCAGAGTGTAATTCGGATTTTGATCACACCAAAATGAAATTTATAAGTGAAACGAAATATGTTTTAAGAAGGGCGACTAAAGGCTTGCCCTCCTAACCCCCTTCCCCCTCATTATAAAGGGGCGCTTATATGCGTGCCCCCTCCTATATGTGAGACTTTATTTTGCCACTGTCCCCGTCAGAGTATATTTTTAATGTCGTTTATTCATACGGTTATTCTGTGCATAATTATGAGTCCACCCACAGTAAAGAGACAGTGCTTAATCTAAGAAAATGTAGAATTTTCTCCAGCCACAAATATGTCTTTATAATCTGTTAAAATTGTAACTATATTCTGGTACAATCAACGGTATGTGTAGGAATACACTTTAAAAACATTAATAATCCTGGTATTCTTAGTATTCTTAGAAAAAGCACTCAGAATTCTTTACGTGACAAGAAACGTTCAGTCTCTCGTAAATCATAAGTTAAAATAAATTAATAAGAATTTTATGCACAAATCACGAGAGGGCAGAATGAACTAGTGATATATATAATTTTTTGTGCACTTTGCCGAAAACTCTTCGTGTGAATGGTAGAGACCAGTATCGTTTTGGGAGGTGTAATCCTCATGACTATGTTTACAAACACATGTAATTTGTTAAGAAAGGAGGAAAGAATACTGCTCACAAATTGTATTAAATAAAAGTAGTTTACATTTAATTTTGTACTCCGAATAGCACATATAGTAGAAAAATACACAATACTCGTTTACATCATCCCAGTGTGAAACATAAAAGGCACACACTGAAAAACAACGTAAACAAAGGAATCTCGTCAATTTGAAGTACACGAAAAATGCATTCTCAGGTGCATTGACACACGTCAACAATGTGTAGGACCTTTACGATTCCTGAGACACGCTTGTATCCTACAAGGCATACAAAAAACAAGATCATTAAGCATATCCTGAGGCAAATTGTCCCATTACTCAATTGCCGCTGTCAAGACCTGAATGGTCATTGGTAGTTGTGAACGGTTTAAAATCGCTCGTTTGAGGAAGGACCACACGTTCTCTACGCGGTTCATGTCAGCTGAATAAACTGGTTAGTTCATTCTTCGGATCCCAAGGGGAATATGCCAAAGTTTTTGTGAGCAGTATATTTATAGTTAAGTACTATTTTACTGTGTGTTGATACTGTCTTCCTCTGCGCATTACCACGCATTATGTTAGAAGTGGTGGCTGGCGACACGCGACACGTCTATCCTGATGATTTGATGTCGAACTCATTGAAATATCAGTTTAAGTACTATCATTGTGTAAATATATATCTAGAGTGGACTTCCCAAGGTTAAAGTTTCTAACCACTCCAGCAGGTAAGAATCGGTAGTTCATGGTATGAACACCACGTAGCGCTAGTCCATTTTCGTGGCAGCTATGTAGGGAAGTGGCAGCTGCCACTGTGGCATCTACCATCTTTCTCACTCATATGCCATCTCTGTCGCTCCCAGACCAAACTCACCAACAGTAGAACGTGTTCTGAAAGCAGCCACGAAGTTGGGACAGACGAGATGGCGGCCATCCGAGTAACTGTCTCAAGCCGTATATGTCCGTTTACGTAAATATTACGGGTTCTGTAAAACGTATGTATGTACAAAATGAAACTTAATGAATGCGTAAGTAACGGAAAAAGTTGCAAATTATTCACACGGTCATAATTTAAAAAATACGCGATAACTGTGAATTTATATAATGCATATACATTATCACGCGGTTATTCTGTAGGTTGTGTGTATAGCTCAGTGGGTATTTGCGCGGGTCTGCGCCACGTGGTTTGAGGTTGTAGAGTTAAACTCTCCATTGTGAAATGAGATTTTTTACGTTATTGCTGTTTATAACATATGTTATTGTTATAGAACGTTTATTTCTATAATCCCTTTGCCTAAAAACAATAATACGTAAGTAACAGCACAGTGCAATCGACTAGCTGTGGTTGTTTGCTAATCAAATCGATTGGTTTCTAAAGTAGACAATTTTATCTGTGTAACACGTGAGTGGTGTTAGCAGGCACAGATAAAAGGCTTTAGCTTAATATTGTGATAGTTTTACCTTATTTTGGCCTTTTAGCCGTAAAAGTTTGTTTAATTATGGAAAGCACAAGATTGATTATTACGCTCATTAAAGATACATATGTAAATTCATTGGAGAAGAAGGGAGGTGGAGGATGTTTTGCGTACCATTTACAATTTTATGTGAGCACTTTAGGTATTGTGTGGTTATGAACTGATGCGTTCNTTCTATGACATCTGTTATGTTCATGTGTATAACAGAAGGTAACAGTGCCGGGTTAAATGACTCACGCTTCTCGCAGAATTTGGGCACCGGAAGCTTCATAAGATCCTTTTTAATTATCAGAAGGAATACTGTTTTGAAAATTTGATACACTACATACAGTAGTGTAATTATGGGGAGACTGGCATAACGTATTCAGGCGTCGACCGACTACCATGTTATGACATCACCCAACCGCCATCTTGGATCCACCTTAAATGGCCTTGAACCCCAAAAATATAAAAATGTGCAGAACAATTATAAAATGCCCAAAAAAATTTACAAAAAAAAATTAAAAAATTATTTAAAGATGTGTATGTTGGAGATCCGGGGTACGATGGCAGATGGATCGACTAAGCTCCCGACACAACCGGCCATCGCCAGGTCAACCAGTGTCTATCTCTTCAGCCATGTTAGATGTCGGTGACCCTGACCTTCAAACTTTACCCCGATGACCTTTACCTTGAAAATCCAAAAAATCCACAAAATCCCAAAAGTCCCAAAAAATATAGACACTTAAAAATATTTACGAAAATTCCAAAAATTTATAAAAAAAATTAAATTTTTTTATGTTTTGGCTTAGAGGCGACGGGGAGACTGGAACCTACAAGCTGCTGTGTTATGACATCACCCAGCCCCATATTGAATCCCAATTGGCTTTGAGCTTGAACATTTACCTTTGACCTTGACCCCATGACCTTGAATAACCTTAAACCGAAAAAATCACAAAAATTGTAAAAATTCCCAAAAAATTCTAAAGAATTATTAAAATGTTTTTAAGAAATTTCTAGATTTTAAAATTTATAAAAAATATAACAAATTTATTTAAAATTTACAAAAACGTTTATTTAAAAAACTTACATTTCAGGAGGTTCCCTCAGCACCATGTCCAGCAGACAACCTACCCTCGCCAATGTTTCTCATTGGTTAATTAGTCACTTCCCCTCCACTCCACCAATGTTTCTCATTGGTTGATTTCTTGAGTTCGCTTCACCCCCACCAGTGTATTTACTGGTTGATTGCTCATGCTCGTTCGACCCACCACCAATGATGATTAATTTATTAACATTCCCCTCCCCTACCCCCTCACCAATGCTCATTTTGTCGAATGCACTCCACCCACCATATTCTATTTGTGTTTGTAATTTGTTCACTTTTTCAACACCTAGGTGACACTAGTGCATTAATTAACGATTTTCCAACTCGAAAAATCGAGAAAAATGACAGTCTATACAATTGACCATTACTAGCTGGTCACAACAAGGGGCCATAACGACTAATCATAATAGCCAATGACTGACTCCACCCAAGACTGGTTCCTTGCGAAACTGCCTGAGACCAAGATTAGCTCCTGGCGAGAACAGTTCCTGCAGAACTGACTACGCCAACCGACAAGACCAACCTGCTGTACCACCCACCTATACAAACGGTGATGGACAATCTCGAATAATGTCTCTAATAAGAGTCTCGTAGCTAACCTCTTCTCACAAAATCTTTGCAAAATTTTCGCAAAACATTTCTACCACAGCTGATCATACCAAAGGGTCATACTAACTTGACAAGTCAAATGACCACGCCAAGCAACTAGTTGCAAAATATTCCTCAAAAATATTCCCCTAATTTTATTCGTTTGCCATATATGGGTCGAACCATAGTCCTCCTCCTGCACATGCTCACATAATTTTTATCTAAAAAAGACTCTCGTAATCTATTGTTTACGCCACTGAATTAATAAGTCTTTCAAAGAAGCAGAAGTGACTGTATATGAAATTAAACACACATTACAATGTATACGTAAAATTAATTAGTTTACTTATCATATACATTATATCCTTCTAGTTATTTTGTACAGTAGATCTTTACATTTCTCAGATGTTTGCAGGTGATGGATAGTAGCCAACAGTCTCATCTGATAACCCCGATCCTTCAGTTCATCGATGATTGAAGATATCTCAACAATTGCCTGAGAGATACTTGCGTTTTTGCAGGTCAATCAAATATCTGAGTCCATCAACAAGTTTATTCGGGTCTTCGGAAACTATGTAAAGAGCGTCCTTGGCGCCTTCAGCCTTCTTCACACCACTTATCGAAGGAAACTCTTTGGTGAAATGCGTGGGAACGTCGAGAAAATCATCATACTTCTCATCAGATACTTGTTCATCGCTGTCGTCATAGTCATTATCAATGCTGTCTTCATGATCGTCTTCACCTTCTGTTTCAACCTCAATATCTAGTTTACTATTATTTGTAGGAGTCACGTGGTCATCATCAGTATTTTGAGCCACCAATCATTTATTTTGAAGTTCGTCAACTTAACACGAAAGTCTTGCAAGTGTACATTCCACACAAACCGACTTTACTGCACTCATTCTGTCTTTAGCACTAATTGTCTCATCATTATCGCCTGACGAATCAGTACCGACGGATGCAGCAGGAGGTATTGATGGCATCACTTGCTGGCTCTCAAAAGACGTTTCGTTGCAGCTCTTTATGTGGTTCACCCATGGATCACCTTGCATAAACTGTGTGTAACAATTTTCGGAATGCTTCATCGTGCGAAAAGGTATATTTGTACAGGTGGTTCTCTCATGTCGCCGAGCATGGCAGCTTTTGCTGGAGAACTTTCCATAGTAGCAACACTTTTTTCCATGTAATTTTCCAGCATTGGGAGAAGGTACATTCATAGAGGTAGGCTCTACAGTAGCTATCGTACAATCATTGACTTACATCATATTATTGAAAAAACCAAATTTATTTCCACAGTAGCAACTTGTGTATTCACTTGACCTAGCTATTGCTTTATATATATTTACTGACATATTTCATCAGTGAGATTTAAACATTTCTATGTATGCATTAAAGCAGATATTTGATCTAGTTCCTTCATCACATTAACATGCAGTTATATTTTCAACAGTTTCTTCCAGACAAGTTCTTCGCTCAACTTGAACTCATGCTCCACAAATGACCCA
>NQII01003828.1:0-237726 GCA_002778355.1 Clitarchus hookeri | reverse complement strand
TAGAAAACCATGTTAGAATTTTGCCAGACAATAAAATAGAGCAATTGTTTACTAAATAATTTGCTTGGCAGACAATAATATTAATAAGACAACAATGTATAATCAATTCATCTTTATAACTGGTAGAGTAAACGTGGTGGTTACAGGCCATGCTCGCTTTAGAGATTACCGTGATTCAATTCATTGTCCTACCGCCCTGATTTAAAATGTCCGTGATTTTTGGAAATAAGTCCAATTAAATTCCGGGAGAGCTTTTAACGACAGCTATCAGTCGATTCCTTCCCTGCTCTTAGCTATCCGAGCAATTCGTTCCAACTCTAATGACCACGCTGTTGACGAAACCTTAACCATAAAACTGAAATATACATAAACGATTTAATGTGTATAAACCGATAACAAGATAAGAAAATTTATTCAGTTGCGTTATTAATCCGACATTTACGTCGACAATATAATCTGCACGTTAAACTGTACATTGGTTCTCCTTAATTAAGCAAGACATATTATTCTCAGGAGGCAGTAGTCTCTTATAAGTGACTGATCTAATGTGTCACTTATTGGAAATTTTTCATATAAATAATTGTGTAATCAATTATACTCTTTACACAGGACCCTTCAATGCATTGCCCTCAGAACGAAAGTTTACTTGCAAACGTTTGTCTATTTTCACAACAAATTAGAATAAAAATGTATATAGCAGGTCATTATTTGTTTTTAACTAAAATGACCTTAATAAAACACTTTATATAACGTAGGTACCAAAGGACAACCATCAAAAATAAGCAAAACAACTTTCAGTAATAATCAAACAGGAATTTATATAGAATTTAAACAAAAAGAAACGAAATTACGAAAAAACTAATCAAATTTTTATGGCGATTTTATTACATTATCGTCATAAAATACAATAATAACGCTATGACAGCTTTTTGCAGAACTTGATAAGCATGAAGACTAAATTCTAATATGTAAGCTGCTTGTGAACAGAGTTTACGTATGTGAAAACATGATGCTATTTGATACGCCTGTTACATTCTTGTCACTCCGTAGACAAAGTAAATACAGTTTCGGGATGTAAATGAGAATGTAAGCGTACAAATACCTTGCATGCTTCCACTTCCATGCCGGATAGAGATGAATGAAAGTAGTATCGCCCTAATTGAAGCTGGCTTCCTCACGTGAGGAGAGAGACCTGTCGTCGGGACCAGCCTAGTTTGGCAGTATTTTTTACCAAACGCCTTTGCTGCAAAACGCCTGTTTTGTCAAATGCATTTTACGCCACATCTGTATTCGGGCAAACGTCTGTTCTGTCAAATAACTGTTTGGCTGCACGCTTGCTTGGCTAGACGCAAATGACTTTTCGGCCAAATGCCACTCCCGATAATCGAACGGATAATCCCAGCGAGAGGAAGTCATTGGCAAAGCAATGAACAAATCGCGAATCCTGTGTAGACGATGAAATCCTTTATATACTTACGTGTAGAGAACAGTTACAAAAACACTGTAATGGTGAAATCGTATAGTAAAAAGCACACAAGAAATTTTATTAAATAAAAGTTTAGTGTCTCGGAATATAACCGAATTTTCCAAGAATATCTTCCTGGGAAACAGCAGGAGAAAGGCAATATTAAGAACAAAATAACGTCGTCATAGTGAGTGGTACAGGTGGAGAATTTATATTTTGAAAGTACTACAAAGAAATTTAACAAAGAAATTCCTGGAAACTAATTAAATATTATCTTGATTAGAGAAACATTATTTTTTATTGTAATATGAATAAATAATACAAATAAAGTGTCTCGAAATGCGTGGATCAGTAATTACATACTGGGAAAAGAGTATAAATAATGTAAAAGAATGTTTCATAACCGGTATTGTTCTTTGTTGTGATATTTTAGTAGGCTCTGGAGCGCATCTCGTCCTTATTAAGGATTATACGAGGCAGAAGCTTGCGATGAAGTCCTAAGCGCCATACAGACGTTTTCAATTACAAAACTTCATTTACTCAAACGAGTTGGGAAGTGATTAAACTGTGAGTCTGGCTGTCTTTTATGCCTCTTCCTTGGAAGTAATTTTGCGACTTTTGAGCGTCTCTTCACAAGTTACGGCAAACGAATAAGAGCTAGACTTCTTGCGTCAGGGGAAAACATTTGCCAAAGAATTATTTTTTCCTTCCCATTTCTGTTTGCCGAAGCGTGCGTTTGTATGCGAATCTTCTCTTTAGTGATTTCTGCACTTAGATGAGCATGCTTTGCTTGCGAACGAGAACGACTTAAATTAAATTGTACTTTCTGACCTGAATGCAAGATAATTTTCGCAAATTAAGTGGTAGTTTTCGCAATCATTCTTTGACTGAGAAAGGGTAACGTTTTTTTGCAAAAATTGCTTCAAAAATAAAATTTTTATTCAGAAGTACGAGAAGAAGAGTCAGTGAAATTTGTAGATGTAGTCAGGTTTTTAATGGAAAGTCACTCTGGGGCATGCAATATAGAGAAAAAAAATTAAAACATAAACAATTTACATATTTTCTTAATAAATATAAAACAGTAATTTTACTAAAAATTAAGTAATTATTTAGCAATAAACTTTTAGAATTTAACAAAACAATACCTTGATGGTGTTATACTGGAAGCAAGTCGCAATCTTTTTCAGGCAAAATTTTCCAAATCAATAACCATATCGATTTCGCCATATTTCTTACTTTTTAGCTGTTATGTTGCAGAAATATATGTTGAAAATCTTTCTACAGTGTGCCTTACTGTTAGATTGCAGTGGAGAGCTATCTACCCATTTTTTTTAGCTACACTCTACTGTACAGTGTAACAATCTTTATTACAGTCCAATCACGGTTACTACCAACCTTTCTTCCGAAGCCCTGCTAAAGTTCTACTTCCAGGATATTCCTCCAACTTATGTTAACAAAGTTTAAAAAAGGTCTAGAAAATGATACCAAAGGGACCACGCACCGCATTCATACGCACTCAGTGTAATGATATTTTGCATTTGAAGTATTTATTACTAGGCATTAAAAACCAACCCATTTNTACGCACTCAGTGTAATGATATTTTGCATTTGAAGTATTTATTACTAGGCATTAAAAACCAACCCATTTTCTCTCTGTTTTAATCCATAATAACTATAAATGAAATGTTATTATTTACAGATAAAATGCAGGTAAAAGTTCGTTTTAACCAAAAATAAGAATTTTTAATATTAACACAAGTACAAAATACTTGTGAAAAATTGCATATTTAAGAAATCAACACACACGTCATACATAGGGTGATTTTTCAAAGGTTTGATGTAAAAAGTGTCAAGAAACCATGAATAGATTATACACATTTCTTTAATTAGGAACTTATTCCTTCAACAAAGCGCTACTTTTTGGATTTGATAGTTGGTATCAATCTAGCAACAGAGCGCACATCATACTCTGCACAGCATTCTAAGAGTGAGTTAGACACGCAAGGGTAATATAAAATTTATGTATTAAAGAGAGTTTTTACCACGAGGACGTCACTGTGGTGGAGAAACCAGACTATTCACCTCCCGCCAAAGCCAACCACGCTCGATTCCCGGCGGTGTTGCACGGATTTTCCGCTTGTCGAAATCGTGGCGGACTCTGACGTCCGACGGGCTTGTAGGAGCACTCCCGTTTCCTCTGGGGCCGCGGTGACGCAGTGGCTATTGCGCTCGCCTCCCACCAAGGCGAACCGGATTCGATTCCCGTCGGTGTAACTCCCGTATTCCCGCACGTGGGAATCGTGTCGAACGATGTCACCGCTCGACGGGTTTTCTCCAGGATCTCCTGTTTCCTTCACACTTGCACTATACCGCTACTCCATCGTCAACCCCCTTCCCCACGCGCCGTCAAGATGGAGAAATTTCATCCATCACAGATTTTTCTTTATAAATATTCGTATTTTAACTTTATTATCAGACATTAAAAATCAGAGTTTGGCATGGCGTAAAAGACTGCTTAAGGAATTTTTGACGATTGTTTGGTTGTAGTTATATCTATATTTTCTTAGGTGTGACAGAAATTATTAAATAACGATATTGCTTTATTATTACTGTTAGGGGCTATATATGTAAAACTAATAACGGGATAAAAATTCATTTGATTTCTGAATATCTGTTAACATGTTACCTGCACCTTAATAACCCTCGGTTTTTATTTATTGAGTGTGAAAATTAATTTATGGAGGAATATACTTAAAATCAAAATTAATAGAATCTGTTCACCAAACCTCCCGCAGGGTGATATACTCATATATGTGCTTGATTACAGTCAAGCAACGGAAACGACGATGGCTACTGTTCTCCATCATATCAACTGATTGAACACCTATTAGTTACAAATATGGCATACGTTTTTTTTTCTTCTTCATGTTAGTCAGCTGAGTTTGTCGATTGTGTCAATTTGCGACCATCCACTAAAGAGTTTATGAAACCTTCACCTTCATACATACCGAATAACGTTTATTGTAATCCACGTATGATTAAGAACCAAACCACTAAAACGAAGAAATTGCAATTTTAACTATTTTTCTTAAAAATGTTTTGAAATTTCAAACTTTTTACACGTATGCAATCTATGCAGTTTCCGGTTAAAAATGTAAATTCGTACGACTTGCTGCAATCAAAATGTTATTCCTAAGACATGCGGCATAGGATAACACTAAAGTTAGACAAATACCACATTATCGAAATATGCGAAAATACATACTAATAAATTTATTGAAAGGGCCAGTTTCCAATTTTACTTTGTGGTGCTAGTGACATGAATATTAAACCATCAGGTTGAATATATAATTCACGCAGGCACTGAAATTGTACTCAATTTAAATAATATATTGGAAATAATTCTAATGCGTCGGAATGAAAGGAATCAAAATTTAAGGTGATTCTTCCTCACTTACATCTAAGTACTAACACAATAATAAAGGAATATTTTATTTTTTTTATACTTAAGAACACCAAAATAATATATGTTCTTTCAGGTTAAATAAGTCTGCATAACCTAGAAACTCTGAACAGTGAACATATATTAAAATTTTATGGCTAACCTTTTAGTCTCGTACTTTTGGAATTATATTCGAACACAGAATGTGGGCCTATTGAGAACCTGTGGATACAAATTCATCATACAAAAACATGACAAAACATATTAAAGGTTCATCGTCTAAGGGATTAGCAAGGTCATTATACGTCATTAAAGTTGGAGCTAAAATATAACTTTTTATTTGAGTAGTGCAATTATCGGGAATCTGACGCAGTGCATTTTAATGGGGGCTGTGCGGCTGCGGTTGTGGCTGAGGGTTACCTGCTGAGGATCGACTAGAACGAGTTTGGGAGTCCTCGGCTCGACTCGGACGAACTCAGAAGCTTTCGACCAGGGAATTGTGGAATATTCCCGAAGGTTCTCAGCAGGTATGCCCAATAACCCTTCAAGCATATGTGCATGTTTCTAGTAGCCATATTAGTTTTATAGGCATAGGGAATGTCAAATCGAATATCTGTACTTATTATATTCAAACCAATAGGCCCTTGAGACTTGGAATGTACGAGGGCAGGTCGGATGATAATCATTTGTGCTCTTCTCAGACATCAATATTTCGTTCAATCCCAATCCTCTGCAATCCTCATCAATTTTCAGTAATGCTCCGCACCAATACTCGCCAATCTTCAGCACCCATCCACACCAATCCTTAACAATCCTCAATCTCAATCCTCACAGACTTCAACAATCCTCCGCCTCAATCCTCACAAATCCTCATCAATCATCCGCATCAATATTTAAAAATCATTCGCACCAATGCTGACCAATTTTCAATAACCATCCGCGCCAATCCGCACCAATCCTCCGCACCAATCCGCACCCATTTGCACCAATCCGCACCATTACTCATCAATCCTCCGCAACAGTCCGCACAAATTATACCCCCATCCCCAATACATATATAGAAATTACATTCATTTACTATCTCCAAAATTTGTACATGTTAACTGAATTAACATTTTGTGTGCAGTCCACTATCCATGCATTTTTGTACTTAGAGTTTTCATTTATATTCTGTATGTGAATCATTACCATTAATAGTTAAGTGCTCATAGCCCCACTTTGAAGTAAGGGAAGAAAGGATACGTCACAGAACCTCGGGTGGGCATGGCGTAGGGTCCATGGTTCGAAGTCCAAAATCGTAAATAAAATTATTTTCTCTCGGACTTAGAAAATATCGGACGGCGTTTTCCGAGTGATGGGAGAAAGTATATATAGAACTGCGGTGCATGCTGATAACTTAGTTGTTGTTCAGACGTTGGGAAGTTAACATCGATTTGGAAGCATTCTCTCGCTATACAGGGAAGATAAATTGCCACTACGAAGGCCTGCACTTGACCTCAACGATCATGGAGCCACGACCTACATCATCACTACATGATTGTCGTCAGTGTCGATTCTGCGAAAGACTTTTCACCTCCGACTCGAAATGCTCAGTCACATGAGAGAACCGCCTGTACGAAGAGTCCTTTTTGCACGACGAAACATTATGATACTAGTCCAATGTAGTTTGTGTAAGACAATAAATTGAAGGAATACATTAAGAACAGCAAGGGTTCGTATTTTGAAAGCCAGTAAGTAATGTCGTCAATACTCCCTGCTGCATCGGTGGGTACCGATTACGCAGACGATTATGATGGAACAGTTTATGCTAAAGACAGAATGAGTCTAGTAGAGTTGGTTTGTGTGGAATGTACACTTTCAGGACTTTCGCTTGAAGGCGACGAAATTCAAAATAAACGATCGTCGGCAGTTATTACTGATGACCTTACAACACCTGCTACGATAAAAAAGTAAACTTTATTTTGAGGATGAAACAGGAGGTGAAGACTACAATAAAGACTGCACTGATAATAACTGTGATGCCAGTGTTGGAGCTGAAGATGATGGCGAATTTCTCGATGTACTGGAACACCCCTTCACCACATTTGCAACAACAAGCGACATTAAGAAGGCAGAAAATTCTTAGAATACAAACTACCTATTTCTTGAAGACCCGAATGAATTTGTTTATACTCTGAGACATTTGATTGACCTGCAAAAATACGGATACCTCTCATACATAGTTGATATATCTTCAATAATTAGACAAAAGAAGGTGATGTGTTAAACCGCATGAGGTGTTTAAATGATTTCTTCTGAAATTGTAATTTGTAAAGAAAGAATACATTTTATAAAAAAAATGCGTTTTAATGTTTAACTCTGTGACGTTTCCTTTGTTCTCTTACTTTTAAGTGGTGCTACGAGCACTCAACTATTAAGGGTAATGATCCGCGTACAGAATATTAATGAAGGCTTTCAGTACAAAAATGCATGGATAGTGGACTACATACAAATTGTTAATTCAGTCAATATGTACAAATTTTGGAGATAGTAAATGAATGTAATTTCTATATGTATGGGGTGTGGGGGTATAAACCGAAGTATTAATAGAAGGAACGAACGAATGATTGGCTTTGATCGAATGATTAGTGAGGTTTGGTGAGGATTAAGAAGAATTTGTGAGGAGGATTTCTGATAATTGTTGGGGATTGATGAGGAGGATTGCGTAGGATTGTTGAGAATTGGTGCGGAGGATTGATGAGGATTAGTGCAGAGGATTTGTGGGATAATTGTTGCGGATTGATGCGGTGGATTGTTGAGTATTGGTGTGGAAGATTGATGAGGATTGGTGTGAATTGGTGCGGATGATTGTTGAGGATTTTTGAGGAATGCGGAGGAGGATTATTGATGATTCGTGAGGAATGCGAATTAGGATTGTTCAGGATTGGTGCAACAGATTGTTGAGGAATGGCGCAGAGTGATGCAAAGGATTGGTGAGGATTGAGGAGGAGGATCGTTGTGGATTGGTGTGGATTGGTACTTAAGATTGGTGAGGATTTGTGAGGATTGGTACATTCGATTGCTGAGGATTGGTACATTGGAGTGCTGAGAATTGGTGAGAATGATTGCAGAGGATTGTGATTGATCGAAGTATTGATACCTGCGAATATCACTAATGATTATCGCCCGACTTTCCCTCGTACATTCTATGTCTCAGGGGCGTATTAGTTCGTGAACCATAGAACACTTTTTAAAAATTTAAGTTTTGGTATATGTTGGTACATTCCATGTTTATACCATACTTATGCAGAGAGTTGTTACTTATATGATGAGCTTAGATTGGTCAGGGAGAAATACATTAAAATAATCTGTGTAACGTATTTATGTCAACAAAACAATCGAGACAGAGAATAATTAGTAAATTACGACATCGTGTATTAGACTTCAAGAGAGGTAATCGGAAATGTAGAAACGGAGTCAGAGATTTTTTGCATGGTTCCGCTATACTCTATGTACAATTTCAGTATGAATGAACTAAAAATACTTAAATTTTTTTAATAAAAAAAAACCAATGGAATAATGAATACTGTTTTTAGATTTGACATACCATATGCATATATAACTAATATGGCTACCAGAAACCGGCATATATGCTTGAAGGGTTATTGGGCGTAACTGTTGAGCACCTTCGGGAATGTTCGACAATCCCCTAGTCGAAAGCTTCTGAGCTCGTCCGAGTCGATGCGAAGACTCCCGAGTTTGTTCTAGTCGATCCTCAGCAGGTGACTCTCAGCCGCAGCCGCAGCCGCAGCCGCATAGCCCCATTAAAAATATATTGCGTCTGCTTCCTCTTACGACTTATTTGTAAAATTATTACAAATATGATTTTTAAAATATTGCGTTAGAAAAGAAATGAATATTTTTTTGAAAAATGTAATTAAGTGACTAGAAACTACTGCAAAACATGTAGTTGTAATAATAATGTTTTATCTATTAAGAGAGTTAAACTTCATAGCTCACATTAAATTTTGTAATGGATGGAATTTTATTAAAAAAACTGTAGTTTTGTGTTGTCATAAACAACAGTAAAGTTAGACTTTATTATGTCCCGTCATTATAGATGGATCCCGCCATAAATTGATTTAAAAAATATGGCATTTCCTGACAGTACACAATTCACTAAACGTTATGTTTTCGTATGGGCGCGTATTAATTGAGTACGTGATTCATTTTACTGTATCACATCGTCGTGTTAGTAGAGTGGCTGTCATGAGAGCAATTCACAATTATGTTCTTAGATGTATGCATGAATTACTCACATAAGGAACAAGATTAATAAATTATACTAAAGGGATTTAGTAGTAAACATTTATACGTTGAAAAATGACTGGTTAATCAATACATCGAATTTATTTATTATTGTCGTTTTTTTAATGTATTAAATAAAATAATATATTATCCAATTAGCATGCTAAGATATTCATGTATTCTCAAATATTTAAAACTTCATCTTCATAGACTTATAACAGCCTTAGGAATAACTTTAGAGTAAACGTTGTGAATATGTTTTAGATTATTTTCGAGACAATTCTGCACTCGTATACTGTCGGTGTTATGAAAATACGTCGCAATAATAAAATAACACAAATAACTAATGCTTTGGCGAAAAAGCAGAAACAATTTAAAATCACCCAAATCGTCGCTGAACTTCAATGCCTGTAATATTTTTTTAACTATTTGCAAAGTAGACAACTTCAATAACGATCAAAACAAAATCCGACCTGGCTCGTATTATATACNATTTTTTTAACTATTTGCAAAGTAGACAACTTCAATAACGATCAAAACAAAATCCGACCTGGCTCGTATTATATACAGTTAATCGGTAACAGGTACAACTTTAGGAAACGAAATAATCAGGAGGGGGGGGGGAGTATGGAGCAGGTTTCACTATATTCCGCATTCGGGGACAGTGGCGCTATGTTAATTGACTTCTCTATACGGAAGGCAGGCTTCATTTGAAAGAAAGCGAGCGAAAGGAAAGGGGCTGAAAAAAAGGACTCTCATGCGCGCTTTAACTCTCATCGCTTGAGCGCCACAACTCTCGCGGGAGAGAGAGAGAGCGAGAGAAAAGGACTTATCACCTCCGCGATCCAACCCACCACTCTAAACAAAAGAGAAGGTTGNGAGAGAGAGAGAGCGAGAGAAAAGGACTTATCACCTCCGCGATCCAACCCACCACTCTAAACAAAAGAGAAGGTTGAGAAAGGGGGTGAAAGGGAGTTAAAATAAAAGACCCACTCGGCGTCAGGCCCCGAAGTAATTTCTGCTGTAGTTTCCGCCCAGGGCATTGTCCGCCAGGTTTGTCGAGTGGTGAAACCTGGAATGAATACGGCGACAGGTGGGCAAAGGGGGTGGTCGGTTTCGCAGGCNGCCAGGTTTGTCGAGTGGTGAAACCTGGAATGAATACGGCGACAGGTGGGCAAAGGGGGTGGTCGGTTTCGCAGGCCCTGCGATGGCAACAAGGTAAAAAGGATGGTGGGCAAAGGAGGAGAGTGGTAAAAAATAGCGGTGGTAGGAGAGGGGGATGAGAAGGGAGGACTAGTAAGGGATGGAGACTCTCGCTATTAATCTCGGAGTGCGAGAATCAAGATCCAACAACTGGATATGAAAGGTACCAACACCTAGAATGCAAGGCCGCATGACAAAAGGTGCGCCGAGGGTTTGAGGAGGGGTTGAAAGTAGTGGTTGTTCGGTGGTTGTCGGCCTCTGTCCGGGGATATGGGCACCACGCACGCCAACTTCCCCCCCCCTTTTTTTTTCACTACCCCTTTACAACTTGCCCACCTTCCCGATGAGCGGAGCGGACAACGTTCACAACATAAATCAAACGTGAGCAAGAAGGGATGGGGGGAACAGAAAATGTGTGGAGGGGTTGACGGAGGTGTTGGGACGGGTAGGGGGTTGTTCTACTCGTGCTGCGAGCCCGCCAGAATGAGATACCTTTCAACGCGGGGCAGCACGCACGCCAAGACGTAGCGCTATCGCGAGTGATAAACTAGAGACGGGCTTGGCCTTGCCTCTCGACGTTGGGCGCCGGTCGAGAATCAGGATCGCTGCCCGCTATTTTTACCGGGACGCCATGAATGGAATTTGCGAGTCGGTCGTGCAGGAGTTCCGCCGTACTGAGGAGAGACGGGTTTAGAAAAGGGCGATTCGCCGAATGTCAGCGAAGCAAAGGACGCAGAGATTTCGAAATGCGTGTTTTCAAAAGAAACCACCGGAAATAACCAGCAGTTTATTTAGTTAGGAGACTGACTAGTAAAATATCGCCGGTAAAACCAATGTCTGTGCGTATGCACGCATTTCGGTAAATAACAAGTTCTGGCAATGCGAATTTTTTTCAGGAAAGACAAAAGGCAATTATTTACATTTGCCACATTTTACTCTTGCACTATTACGTATATTAAAAAAACAAAAATTAGTGAACATGGTAAATAAAATTGCATTTTTAGAGCNGGACGCAGAAATTTCGAAATGCGTGTTTTCAAAAGAAACCACCGGAAATAACCAGCTGTTTATTTAGTTAGGCGACCAACTAATAAAATGTCGCCGGTAAAACCACTGTCTGTGCGTATGCGCGCATCTCGGTAAATAACAAGTTCTGATAATGCGAATTTTTTTCAGGAAAGGCAAAAGGCAATTATTTACATTCGCTACATTTTACTCTTGCCCTATTACGTATATTAAAATAACAAAAAATAATGAACATGGTAAACAACATTGCATTTTAAGAGCCTTCCTGTGCATTTTCCTTAGGGGGGAGGGGGGAGTATCGATACCATCTTGGATTTACATATTTTCCTCCATAACTTTATTTTCAGAATAAGTATTTAAAAGCCAATCTAGTCAAGGAATAGGGAACATTTTAACAGTTATATCGAAATCTAACTAATATTTCGCACATGATTAGTTTCACATCTGTAACTGTAGTCAAATTTTACCTTATTATTTAATGTCAATCGCACAAGGGAAAATACAGGTATAATTGAAACAGTAAACATTAAAAAAAAATTTCATAAGTAGTCCTCTATGTCACGTCAAGCTATGATTTTTATTTATATCTGGTCATCAATTCTCATTACGAAGATTTGTTAGGAAAATCGAAGATGGATGGCATACAACCCCGTTTAAGGAAACTGAGGATAGTACAAGGTTGACATCTGTAGTTAAATCCATTGCCTTAATTTACCTGTTATAATACACTACTGATAAAGATATAATTTGGTAGAAGTTCTGCTACCCGGGAAGGAATAGCGCAAACTTTGGAGGACCGGTCTCGATGCCTCCTTATGGCCATATGTTAACTTGAGGTGTTAAAAAATTTTCAGTGGGTTTCCCTTAAGCAAAGAAATGACATTCTGCTATTGATTCCGTTTAAAGCTCTGAGTATTCCCTTTCTTGTCTCGTGTACCATTCAGCCATGCGTATAAATTAACAGCAAAGTGAAATTATTAAATTGGATGAAGTAGGGATCATAAAATTTTTTTCGGCATCAAAAACGCCGTATTGATCAGCAAATTAGTTTAATATGACAATACGGCATAGTCGCTTTGTCACGAATGCAAATCTTTAACGTTGAACTCGTATGATTGTCGAGAAAATGTAAGTATTCTTTTTTCATTCAAACTGATTCCTCGAATGTCACAAAACGAGAAACGTTATTCTGTGAACTTAAGCTTAACTTAATCAATTTTTACTTGCTCGCACATTTTTCGACAAGCGCCAGCTGAAAATAAAATTCTCTACTTTGTTACATATAATACGAAGTCACAGAAATGAATATCATAATCATATCAAGGCAAAAATATATGTAAATGTTCTCTGTTTTATAATTTTTTCTTATGTATCAATTTTAAGTTTATTTTGAATAACGCTCTTTAATTTAGGGTGTGTAATAAGACATTTTTTTAGTATATAATTTTGTTATGGTGGTCAATATACCGTAAAATAGTAATAATAATGCCACTTTAAAAAACACATTCACAATCGTATATGAATAAAAATCGCTATCATATTTATTTCACAAACAAAACCTCGTGTTTTACAATGTCGCCTCAAAAGATGGCAGTCATTATTGATGTCATATTTAAAGAACACAGATTGAAGAAAACAGCGACTTCGCTAGGTTGTGGATATCGTTCCCATAATCGACAATACCAAGAGTGCCTACAATGATGATGTTTAACATTTTTATAAATTGTTACAATTTCAGGAATCCTTGTTTAGTCATCAGTTATTTGACAGTACACATTTTTGGGCTGCATGAAATGAAATATAAGGCTGTTGTTGAAATTTAATTAATTCATTTGAACATTCGGTAGGATACAAAAAGCAGTGTAGTTTAAAATTGTCAAAATTTATGAATATGGAACGGTTTCGTGGCATCATTTTGAAAAGTTCATATCGTTTGGAACTCACATTGTAAGGTCAGGCAAAGCAATTGATGCTTGGAAGAAAGGAGATCTCTAGGATTATGGTAAACTATGAAGCAAAGAGAAACTCTCTTCATGCTATTAAAATTAAACATACCTGGCATTGGCCAAACTAGAAGAGTAAAATATTCTTCTATGGCAGTAATTAACACACTCGTAAAATTGCGAATAAACTGACAACAATTGGAGAACATTTATAACAAAATATCAGAAACTACTGGCGCTTAAGCACCAAATCTGTGAATGGTGTTTAGTACAAAGGAGATCTTATATGTCTGAAAACGCGTTTGGCAATATCATCCCACTTCATGGAGAATGGTTGTTTGGCATCCTATTTCTTAATAAAACTTTGTAACCATAAGACGCACGCTATTTAAAAGGCATCTTATAAACAAGCACGTCTAAATTAACAAAACAATTTGTGTTGTTCGGACACTCTCAGTTGAAAAATGTCAAGAAATTCATACGTAATTTTCAAAACAGACTGTGTGCTGCCTAACAGGTAGGCAACCCTCTCTTGACGTTCATTTATTCTGAGTTACAATTTTGTGGGGGCGCACAACTGCCTTAAATATAAATTTAAAGGAAAAAAGTGCGTAAATTTTGTCTTATATTTTTTGTGAGTAATAACCTGCCAGAGTTTGTCGATGGTGTTCAAAAACATCCGGTATAAAACGACTGGCAATGTGAGTTTATATCATTTTTTTTTCCCCCACTCTTCCTTTCAAATTTATACGTAGCACGTTAGCTGTGACGTGTGCATGCGTTGTGTATCGACGAAAGTCTGTTCATAAGGTTCTGTGCGTCTTCACTAGACGAAGCTGAGGCAGTTGCTAGAATGGCGAGTTGAGGACGTGAGACGTGCGCTGATGCTGATTGGCCTATTCAGCGACGACCAATCAAAAGTGTTTGAAATACGTTCATTTGCTTTTAGTATATCGCATTTGACAAGACCTGAAACACGAACTCCCAAATTTTCCGAACCTCACTTTTGACGTGCATTATAAGGGCTTAAACTCAGTTTTTAAATACAAAATTACAAAAATCTCAAAAATTCCAAAACTTTCCCTTTTTATTAGACGACTCAATAAAAAGCCCGTTTTGGCGTAATAATGGCAGTTTTTTTGTGTAAACACCACAAACAGCTATTAACAGCTGTTTTTTGTGTTTAAGTCAAATATTAAGTAGGTCTGTTCGTTAGTTTCGAAGTTTAAGTAAAATATTTTGTATCTTTTGTGACATCTTACTGTATTATGATCTCGATAAAACTGTTCTCACCACTTTGTGTACGCAGTTATAACAGTACGATTGGGAGCATCACTATCGTAGTTCAGTCAATCCAAACCGCGTTATATTGAACTTTGCCGTGTTGTGGCAGTTCACAAGTACCTCTACGTATAGGCGTAGTTCTCAGAAGCGAGAGATTTCCTATGGTTTATAAAAAACCTATTTTATGTTTTAAAATGCTTTCAACGGTTTACTGAACTTCATAAATAGTATTGTTATTTTTCCGTATCGATACCATTTTTTTCACTATTGTAAAAGTCCAAAAAAGACAGGCTAAAATAAAAATCCAATAAGTTGTCACAAATCTGCGTTTTACTTTAGAAAAAATATTTCATCAGTAAACTTTCAAAATAATTTTTAATGTGTGTTTTCAATTAAGCCACACAAATTACAAGTTTTAAGAGGACGTACCTCGAAGCCAGACCTGGAGGATGCAAGGAAATTTGGCCCCTACACCGCTGTGCTATAAGACCTACAAAAAAATCAACATTTATTTCAGACATATTGTAGTGGAAGTTGTTAAGCGACTCTGCTTCGTTGCTGTATACAACCGACCACTCTGACTTCTCTCGTCACAGAACTGCCGCGCACATACACTGAAGAGCCAAAAAAACTGGTACACCTGCCTAATATCGTGTAGGCCCCCCCCCCCCCCCCCCCTTCCCAAGCGCGCAGAAGTGCCACAAGACGACGTGGCATGGACTCGACTAATGTCTGAAGGTATGNGTTTTTTTTTTTTTGGCTCTTCAGTGTATTTTCTGCTTTGTAGAAGTTTACAAATATAAATTTCTGAACACAAAGGCGACGGTGTTTTTGGTGTAGCAATCACGTAAAGTGGTGCTTATTCTATCACTGCCGCAAGATGAAATCCTGTACGTAGAAAATAAGAGCGAATTCAGCTCACTAACCAACAAACTTAACAGCTGTAACCATCACTTCAATTCCATTGTTCTAACATTTTTGCAAATAAAATTGTTTCAGCTTTGTTATGTTTTCTTTGTGAACAAAACCATATTTATTACCATTAAGTACTTTCTTTTTAAATAAAAAATTTCTACATAATTATAATAGTCACTAATAAAATTATGAATTTACGTAGTCTGATAAGATAATATTTATATATAGAACTCCAGAAAATACACAGGTGACAATCAAACATTAACATTGTCATGAATCATTTGAAATCTCTAAAAACACTAACGAATTTCTCGTGATGGAAAAAATGTAATGATACAAATAAATGCTTGTTTAAAAAAAATCAAGTTATATAGAAAATAAAAAATACGTTTTCTTATCAAATAAATGTAACAATTTAATATTTTTACAATATATTTCGCTAAACGGATAATTTTACTGGGCATATCAGAAATTCCTTAATGAGGTACAGGTTTACATATTATTAGTTAAATTAAGACAGATATTGTAATAACTACTGCCCAAACAAATAAAACGAAATAATCCTCTTAGATAAACGCCTCACATGTATTCTAGAAGGGTTTAAGACGCAAATTATCAACTCCCCTGAAATTCTAAACAAATTTCATCTTCCATGAGAAGCTTCAATATTGCCCAATGCGTAAGTAAGGTATATGTTTTCTCTTGAGACAAGACTTTTTTGCGTGGGTTACACTTCAGTGGTGTAAGCAGATCTTTATTTAAGAGGAATTGCAAAATGATGTCAAGAGCAGTGATGTTCAAAGAATCCCCTTAGTTCTACAGGCAGCTTGCGTTTTAAAGAAGAGTAACGAGGTGTAAGCTAATAAATGCCGAAACAGAAGCGCCACGTTTGCCAGTGCCTATTACTCCCCTGAAAATTAAGTGGCTGCCAACATGGCACTAACTTCGTTGCACGGTGTTCAATTCTGACTCAGAAATACATAATTTTTGTTCATTCGTACGTCTCCACAACAGAACAAAAGCAATTAAAAAAAAATCGGGTTTGTGTAAATCAACGGATAAAAAAAATACAAAACGAAAAATGCTAAAATTAAAACCTACCACTAACAATAAAAAATAGAACAGCAGCTCTACTTACAAAAATTAGTGACATCTTGGTGGATTTTTACTGTAGATACAAACATGACTCCTTAATATCAAGAAATTATAAAGAGAAGGATTCTGTGTCGACTTACAAAACGANGAGCAGTGATGTTCAAAGAATCCCCTTAGTTCTACAGGCAGCTTGCGTTTTAAAGAAGAGTAACGAGGTGTAAGCTAGTAAATGCCGAAACAGAAGCGCCACGTTTGCCAGTGCCTAATTCTCCCCTGAAAATTAAGTGGCTGCCAACGTGGCACTAACTTCGTTGCACGGTGTTCAATTCTGACTCAGAAATACACAATTTTTGTTCATTCGTACGTCTCCACAACAGAACAAAAGCAATTAAAAAAAAATCGGGTATGTGTAAATTAACGGATAAAAAAATACGAAAAGAAAAATGCTAAAATTTAAACCTACCACTAACAATAAAAAATACAACAGCAGCTCTACTTACAAAAATTAGTGACATCTTGGTGGATTTATACTGTAGATACAAACATGACTCCTTAATATCAAGAAATTATCAAGAAAATGATTATGTGTCGACTTACAAAACGAATGCAGAGAGAGAGAGAGAGAGAGAGAGAGAGAGAGAGAGAGAGAGAGAGTTTATCTTGAACAACTCCGAATAACTATCCATGGTCATGTTGGTTAGTGAACACGTATTTTGCAGAGCAACTTTTGTAGTGTGTTTGCGCGAGTGAAAAGTGTTGATATTATCTACATTAACGCACAATTCACATTTGTCGTCGGATTTATCAACGTTATGCGTAACTCTCTCGTGGTCAGAAGAAAACGGATGCCACAGGACTTACGAAACGATATTTCAATGCTATATTAGCTTACGATAGACCTTTTGCAGTGACTTTTGCAAAGACATATGACGTCACGCCAAAGATTATTAAGGCCTGTAAGAACGTAACTTATCATTTCACGTTATAATTTTGTGACAGACCAAGTATTTTATGGAGCTCCGGTCATCCGACACGATCTGTAGAACTCTTAGCAGATAGCGAAATGTAGCACTCTTAGTGGCTTCATGCTGTGTGGCCGAGTCGAACTGGATACTGCAACAATGGCCTATAAAAAAACCTACATTTCCTGGAGTTATGCGTATACAGTGCATTCACGGTAAGTTCCAACTTTTATGAAGTCCTGATATAGTTTTACTTCAAGGATATTACTCCGCCTTATGCAAACACAGCTTATCCGAGAATACAAAAGTAAACCAAAGGGGCAATGCACCGCATGCGTGTGCACTCACTTTAATACTATTTTACATAAGAACTTTTTCTTACTAGCCATTACCAACACACCTGTTTTCTTACTGTTTTATTCATATCAATTAAAAGTGAAATATTATAATTTATAAATGAAATACACACAGAAGTGTGAAGAAACTGATAACAATCTCTAAATATAAATTCTAGCAAGACGTAATTTTATAAGTTCTCGTATTTAAAATTAAAACCCCTTATGAGTCACTATTTAATAATAGAATTCCTTTAGTTGTAGTGTCAACGGCATTCTTATATGTAAATCTTTTAAATGATTATATATACGTATATAAATGTATTCACGGTAAAGTGATCTTTTTTTACGGCCTTCACTACTGGTATAATAACAAAAAAATTATGTATATTGTAGCCTAAGACATTAATTTTGGCAGCTACAAAATGCACAAAATGCTGTGAACAGCGAACGTACATACATAAACATAATTTTTTATTTCTTCCAGCCAGGACAATTTTTAACTTCCGACTGTTTATGGCGACCTAACACGGATACATAAATAGCCGCCCGAGAAACTACCGCTGAGTTTCTCTCTTTCCCGGCGACTTTGAAAACGTTTAACGTCTGCTATTCCCTGGCATTACGGGTTGGGAGGGTTTGCGACATGCTGTTTAAAGAAAGGGGTTGTTCTGTGGGGTTGTTGGGAGGTGGTGTTGAGGNCGTGTGCCGTAAACAAAATTAGTTTCGCGTTGAAATATTCGTCAGTGCAAAATATAAACCTACTTTGCTACCACTTCTGACTTATTGGCCACTGTGGCTGCGTTGATAGTACACCACGACGATCTGAGTTCGAATCCCAACGTCGCGGCACCTGGATTTACTNGGGAAGTTACCGAATCGCGGCCACGGGAGAGGGAAAAAAAAAAAAAAGGAACGTTGTTGCACCATCTGATGGAAAGAGTTGTTTGACTATCGGTCGCAACACGTTACGAAATAAACGCGCCGCCAATTTCTAAGAAACGTGTGCCGTAAACAAAATTAGTTTCGCGTTGAAATATTCGTCAGTGCAAAATATAAACCTACTTTGCTACCACTTTTGACTTATTGGCCACTGTCGCTGCGTTGATAGTACACCACGACGATCTGAGTTCGAATCACAACGTGGCGGCACCTGGATTTTCTAACGCTGTCCTAGCCGGCAGGTTTTCTCGATGTAGTCCTGTTTCCCCTCGCCATTGCTTTCCGTTGCTGCTTCATCCTAGAGCATATTCTCGTGCATGGAGCTTGATCTTCGTTGCAGCGTGTTTGGAATACAAGTTCTCCTAAGAAAATATCACACGTGCGTCCAACGTGCTGATCTACGAAAAGGACACACACCTATGCATTACTTACAAGACGTCACGCACATTAGGAAAACCATTTCAGAGCAATTCAAGATATCAAGAAACAGCTTTTGATAACTCTGTATCTCAAAATCAAATACACACAAAATTACTTCATGACCCTGCATTGAACTTTTCCACAGACTTCCCGCCAATAACAAATACACGTAGCAGACCTTCCATGCGAGTACCTAGGTTGCCCGTTTTGCACCCAAACTTTTGGGCTTCAGACACGAAAAATACCTTTCAGCTAGCGATGTCGAAAAAATATAGATATATCGAAATTACGATATTATATTAAAATTATATTGATATAAATAGTGGATACATTTCAACAATATTATACCGAAATCCAGAATTTTTTTTCAGGTATCGGGAAAAAAAGTAATTTTAAAATGCTCTCTTAGTAAGTTCCGTTTTGAATTAAAAAAATTTAATTAAAAAATTACTATGTTTACTTTGGCAAGATGCACTACCAAAAACTGGCGCCACATCTTTCTGCAGTGCCTCATGTCCTCGGTATGTAACATTCAAACGCAATTTTACATTTTTTGGTTTCCTTTATTACATAAAATATTTGATTTCGGTATATCTTTTCTGTATATTTCAATATATCGTTTCGTAAAACTGCACTTTTATAAATAAACAATTTAAGTAATATCTGTATTTTTTTTTATATCAACCTTCCTGCCTTCAGCCAGACAGCGCGCTTAAGGACGGCGTCTGCAGGAAACACTCACAAGCACGTCACGGGCCTTGTAAATATTTGAGTTTTGTAATTTTGGTAACCCTTCCAACCAAAACATTACACTGGTTACAACATGAGTTGATGATCCAAACCCTACCTCCGTAACGCAGTTAGTTGCACGCCAGTTTACGATACGAGTATTACTGGCTTCTACGCCACAGTTAAAAAGCACGTGTGTATTTCTAACATCTCACCAGTGTTGCATGAGTTTCTTGTTCAGTCTCTAATGACATCGCAGTCAACGAGACGTCAAGGCCAACCCACAATTCAATATTTTATGAACGTCATCAATATAATTTTCGTCCATGTGGAGGAAAGTAGGATCATTAGTTATATCGGCGACTTTTCATTTTATACAGTACAGCCCCGATTATCCGTGGAATTGGGTGGCGAGGGCACCGCTGATAGCAAAAATTGCGAATAACCCGAAAAAAGACTGAAAATGAGGTGCAAACACGAAAAAAAAATATTTCAACATAACAACTATTATTTATTNGTCCATGTGGAGGAAAGTAGGATCATTAGTTATATCGGCGACTTTTCATTTTATACAGTACAGCCCCGATTATCCGCGGAATTGGGTGGCGAGGGCACCGCTGATAGCAAAAATTGCGGATAACCCGAAAAAAGACTGAAAATGAGGTGCAAACACGAAAAAAAAATATTTCAACATAACAACTATTATTTATTGTACAAAAAACATAATAAAACTTTTAAAATACATACATATGTACAGTCCAGCAGAAACCTTTGCTCTACGTCTAAATCACTAAAATAATGAACTGTAAACAAAAAACAATGCCATTCATAGTAGTACTGTACAAAAAGTGTTGAGTTACACCTTTTTAAAAAAAATCAGTCACTCGTTTTTGCTTCTTGCTTTGGAAACACCTATTCTTTATTCTAAATTGTACTTTCCTTAACATTTGTTTTTCTGCTAGATGTGCATCGTCGTCTTGTTCCTCTGAATATTGAAGCAATCCGTCTACGTTCTGCAAAGCAGTTTCGTGTTTTATTCGCGCAGGCGCCTCGTCTTCTTCACTATCATTTTGTTCTTCTTCGTTCTCGGTCACTCCCATTGCTTTGTTCTTTATCTATATGCCAGTCAGTCGTTCAAAACCCGACTCACTTGCGTCGCATTCCAGCCACTCTTCTATATTCTCTTCGTCGACATTCTCACCTCCCGGAACGGATGTCACTAGGTCAACAAGTGTAGCTGTCGGCATGATTTCATTCTCTTCTTTACAAATGTTTCGGTTGACATTTGTTTCGATACTTGGAAAGATTTTTCTCCATGATTTAACAAGGGTTGAGGGTTTGATGTAATCCCATGCAGACGCAATATCATAAATGTTATCCAAAATTGTATAAATCCGCTAAAATTCTTTGAGAAAGCAGCCTTCCTCGATTGTTGACTGTAACAACTTTGTACTGTATGCTCTCTTCATGGTTGCAATGACTCCCTGGTCCATAGGTTGTATGAGCGCAGTCACATTTGGGGGCAAAAACTTTGCGAAGATTTGCCAGTCAGAAGATTTAAACACACTTGTAGCTGAGTGTGAAGGCGCGTTGTCAATTAACAAAACAGCATTATTTTGCAAATTTTTAGAGTCAAGATGTTTACGTACTTGAGGCACAAAAATCTCTTCAAAATATTCTGGAAAAATCTGCTGGTTCATCTAACGTTTTTTTTTTTTTGGCTGAAATAATTAACTGGTAAAATTTCTGCTCTCGTACCCTTAAAAGACCTCGGTTTCTTAGATTTACCGATTACAAGAAGCCTAAGTTTGTGACTGCACGCAGCGTTGCTGCATGGCAAGATCGTAATTCTTTCCTTGCTACTTTTGTGACCTGCCGCGAGATGTTTACTTTCAAATGCTAAAGTACGAGCGTTATAAATTTTTTCATATGACAGATCCTCAGACAACACAAACTCTTCAAAATTACGTTTAAAATCGTCAGCTGCTTGTTGATCACCACTCAGCTTCTCTCCGTGTAGACCAAACTCTCTAATTCCATGACGTTTCTTAAAACGATGTCCAACCGGACGACGCATCAAAATTTCCTTCCAGGCCTAACAAATCAAAACAAATTTTTGCTTTAGCTGCCGTGGTAGGACCAGACACGGGGGTGCCCTCACTTCGCACCTGAGCTAACCACTCTGCTAATGCCGAGTCAAATTCATTATAGGTGGATTTCTTCATTGTTTTTCGTGCAAAGGCCAACAGTTTGTCGTTTTGCTTTAAAATGTCTCCCACGATTGTTTCCCCGATCCCGTAATCCAAACACATCTGCTTCCTCGAAGCGTCATTTTCTATTTTAGAAATAATTTCAAGTTTTTGTGCAATCGTTAACACAAACTTCTTTCGTTTTTCAGCCATTATGTATTACGTAATTTCAGGAACAAACGAAACACTTAACTTGAGCACTGGCAAAGAAACATAAAACACGTCTGATCACTAAGCACGCTTACTGACAACTGAGGCCACTGGCAGGCCGAGAGAAAACGTATAGGTTTACCTCTATACGTGAACTTCACAGAGTGGACTCGGCCTCTCGGGTAGTCAAGATCAGTGATCAGAGAATGTGCTTACATACTGCATAATTTTCGACCTTCGCACTGTAGGGACAATTGTATGTTCCTTGCTGTTGGCTTGCATTAAAAATTAAAATTTTTAAAAAAATATTTGCGTCGCGAATAATCGGGGATTTACTGTACTTTGTAACATAATATGAATTTATAGTAGGCATTTCCTTCCAGGCAAGAAGCATTTATATTAAGAATGGCTCCATTGAACGTGGACCTTTAGGGACATCGCAAAAAGCTCTACAAATGCTGAACTCGCAGAAAATGGCAGAACGCATAACAAACGAGAGGCGTCGTGTGGCTACAAATGTTCCGAATGAGCGAAATTGGTAGGCAACATATCATAGATGCACGTCTATGAATATATAATATTACACTAGGTTCTGAGGGTCCACGGATATTTCTGAGAATCTAACAGATCGTGACTTTCGTATCGTAATAGGTTTGGGTGTAGCCGTTGGAGAAAAAAAAATTGGAGATTTGAAAGGTTTGTTGGGGGGGGGGGATGTGGTCAGCACCCGTCTGGAAACTACTGGGTGCGTAATTTTATTAGAGTATCTTCTATTTATGGATTCCAAATAATCCATATATTTTGTAATATTAATTGTTTTAGGTACGTTTGGAATGGGGTGATATTATTTTTCAGTCTAGCACTAATCACTTACTTTTGCAGTTTTATCGAAAAAATATGCTTTAAATTGTACGTCTTAACTCACTGGTTCAAATTTATATTTGTTACATCAAACAAAATTATTTCACATAGAAATATGTCTGTGTACGAAGAGTGCACTGTAATATAAAAAAAAGGAATTAATTAATTATTTTATATGATATTTAGAGCAAATGATATGAGTTTATATTTATATTTAAGTGACACATTTGGAATGTTATGTAAAAGAGTTTGTTTCAAAATGTGTTACAATTGCTCCTATTTCCTGTGGCATACAGAGTTGGATGGTTCGCCAGTTTACATTACCAAGGGTCCTGGACATGAATCCAATGTTAAGAAATTGTTTTTATGGAGATTTATTTAAATTTGCGAGGGGCCTCCTAATAAACTATTAATACAAGACTTCATTCTCATTTAATGTTTAAAATATGTAAAATGATGTATTCCAATTTTATATTTCCAGGAATCCAACTGCCTTCAGTAAGAGTAGAAGAAAGGAATCTAAGTATATTTTACAAATACAGAGAGTTAATAAACTATTTGCAAACAGTGACAACATTTGGATGCTCTACTCCATCTTATGAATTTACGTTTTCGACACCCATCGACATAAATCGTCTTCGAAGACTTTCTATTTCGCACAAGAGGATGACGAAATTCGTTTACCATCTTTCTAAAAACAAAGAATCTAAAATCTGAACTTGGAACTATTTTCAAAGAAATTTGATGAAAAGGAAATACAAAATTGTAGTTTTACTGAGCTGCAGAATTTTTTTTTAATGCATGACATGAAAAGTAACCCAGTCTGTTGCAGTCGTCGCATTTCAATAAACACAACTGTACATCATTATTAACTACAAGTCTGCTTATATTGATACAACCATAAAATATAATGTACTTCATATTATTAAGTCACAGCAGAAGAATATTATTTTAAAGAAATCACTATGGATTACTTTTGGGATTTCCATCTTGTTACATCCGAAACAAATGTTTGCGTTTCAATTATTATATAACCATTATTTTATCTTAATTAAACAATTGTAAAAAAAAAAATATGAATGTAGTAAATAAAATTTGTTACATCAGTTACGTAGATTAGTTGGAAATACAAGAAGATGTATGGTAAACTTGCCTAACCCTCTTTTACATTAAATATTTCACTCCCTCCCTCCTTAAACCTCTTTCCAGACCACTAAAAAACTACTTTCTGGCGGTTCATTCATTGGTTGGCTGGCTGTAGGTCTGGCTGGCTAGAGGCTGGTTGCAGGAGGCAGACGAAATTGTAACCTCCGTGTATGTTATATTCCCCTGATACTGCGGCCGTTTCTTCTCGGGCGAGACGAGCCGTATTCGATCGAGGTTACGAACGCGACAGACAGCGCCGTGCCGTACGTAAACTAGACTGCTGCCACCAGGGGAACATAACATGACAAGAGGTTTACGGCCGCGGCCTTGTCTTTTCTCTCTCGCACACAGGCCCAGCTCACTTGTGCTACTGTCGCGCTGCTGTTTCGTTTCTTCGTACAAATCATCGCGCACGAAGTTTGCCGCCTACCTTGCGCGTGATCTGCGTTGCAGGGTGTCTTTCCACGAAACTATTAAATGTGCGTCCAATGCACTGTTCTACGAAAGGAACACACACTTCAGACGAGGGTTGTTGCGTGCTGTCAAGACATTACGCCCATCAGAAACACAATTTCTGAGCACTCCAAAAAGGCTAGAAACAGCTTTCTCAAAGCGTCGTTTCTCTAAGTATACACACCAGATACACGCAAAACTACTTAAGTTCCCTGCACTGGACTTTCCTGCAGACTTTCCACCAATAAGATAATGGGTTCACCGCTGAAAGTCCTGTAGGTACACGCAGTGCGCCTAGAACACTGCACGGCAGTTCAGAGCGTTGCGCTTAGCGGCGATGGCGTACTTGATGTGCGAGGCAGTGTCGCCCTTATCGCCTCCCGTGCCTCTCGGCCTCAAGCATGGAAACAAGCTCCATGTGGGAAGGAGCCTTCAGAAGGTTACTACTGTACTCATTGGCTAGAGTTATGAACACACTCTGATGGTAGATGTAAATTATAGGTTTATATTCACGTAAATAATTAAATTGGACTAGAAATTAATATCTAATTATGTTAAGATTACCTATCTAAAAAATACAAGAAATTTTTCTACTTGTCATTGTACCATATTTAGGCAATATTAATTTGCACAGGTGGAAGAACTATCTGAACAACGACGACGAACAAGAGTTGGTCTCATTATAATAGTTACCTTTTATAAACAATTGCATTTCATTAACTTAAAAAAAAAAATCCTAATACGATTAAAACTCTATGCTGCTTAAAACTCTGATCAAAAACAAATGATTAAATCTATAAACTATTCACAACCGACAGTATGCCAAAATTCCACGTCTATGCGTTTGACAGAAACTGCGAAAAATCGGATATTGATAACATATATTTTTAAAGTAGAGTTTTTAACAAAATACAAACTGAAATCAATTTTTTTTATTGTAATATGCTGCGTTAATAATAATGCTCACCACACACACACATAAACACATACATGCGCAAGGGAATTTTTTAGTATAAAAAGATAAGCAAACGGAATTTCATGGTCATATAGATATGGTTACAGAAAGTCCAGTTGAAGCGAAGTTTTCACATAATAATAAGTATTTTAACAAATGTTTGTGCAAAATCAGAAATCAGTTTTAAGCTATCCGTTTATATGTATAAAAAGCTATTTTTAGCCCACTTACTGAAAGAGGATAGATAGGCTTATGATATTACTTTCCTGCGTGTGTGCGCGCTCTAGCGTACGTACCTTAAAAACTATTCAACCCGTTAACCGAATTGCACCAAACTCGGAACTTATTTAGTACTTAGAATATATATCTTACTTTTTTCCATGCTGTGTGCTTATTTTCAAAATGGCGGCCATTTAATTATTTATTCCTTTGTTTTATATTTCGGAAACTATTTAAATGATATAAAACAAATCTCTTAAAATGAAATTTCATTATAACTATGGATACTATAATAAAAAAAAAGGTATATTGTTACTAGTGCGTAGTTTTGGAATACAGCACCACAGGAAATAAAGCTTTTACAACATATATGTACCCAGTAGACTCCCACCAAATTTGGCAGATAACTAATACTGCGGTAGTCTATTCGATTTAAGTAATAAAAATACTTAATTTCAATATGGCGGCGACCTTATAAATATTTTAATTTGATTTCGGTTTACACACCATACAGTTATACCAATTTGGACGAAACTTGAAATGCTGAAAGTATCAACTACAAGACTCAAATATACTCATACATTGCCGATTTTGTTATACATTTCGTACGATATCACCACATTGAAACATTGATACCTTATTTAATGTCTCGCAAACAATCAAAAGATTCCTACCAAAGTTGTCAAACAAGAAATATTACGACATGTCATGGAAATAATATTTTTTTAAGTGGACCAGACACGTATTTTAAAATGTTTGACAATAAAACTATTTATACTTGTATACTGCGTGTACGAAACCATGTAACCAATTTCAACCAAACCTTCTAATCTTGCCGGCATATGGTAAAAGCCCATACCATGTTAACATACGAGATTTAAATAGATAATACTTTGGTTTTCTACGTGGCAGCTTTGTAAAAAGTGTATGTTATATATGTGTATATAAATTCACCAATTTCGACTAATTTTGTGCACTGAAAGTACCAGTATCATTGGCCGTAGCCAATATTTAGTAATCACACTGGCATTCGCATAAAGTAATTTCGGAAAATTTGTGAAACCCTAAATCGTGTGTGTTAACATTTCAGCAGCACATTTAATTTCGCCACCGTTGTCAGTACTCGCTAAATTTATTTATTTCTGTAAATCACTTATTGTTAATGAAAGTTGCGCTGTATCGCTGGACACTTCAGAATAGCTCATTCGGTTCTGAAGAATACTATTTAAAAACCAACTAGTGGGACTGAGAACAAATAAAGCGGGCAACAAATTCCAACTGTAGCACATTTGTGAATCTCCCACTATGACCTGTACACTCTATCCGCATGACACTGACAACGAAGGCAAATGTGTGAAGAAAGCGCAAATAGACTTTAAGATTAGCGCACTGTATTTATGCGCTGGATAGACAATCAAACATACATCAATTTCACATATAACAATCTTATCTGTTTATACAGTTTTTTTTTCCTGAAAACGTAATATGTGCCAGTGTGAAAATTTGCTTTACAAACAGCGCAGCACAATACAATAAAATNATGCGCTGGATAGACAATCAAACATACATCAATTTCACATATAACAATCTTATCTGTTTATACAGTTTTTTTTCCTGAAAACGTAATATGTGCCAGTGTGAAAATTTGCTTTACAAACAGCGCAGCACAATACAATAAAATAATAATACAGACAGGATGTATTTCTTACAAGTTTTCTTCTCAGATTTAATACATATTTATTATATTATAGTTATAATATTTAAAGAAAAGAAATATGTAAAAGTTCTATTTAACAAAACAAATTAGATAATTTAATGTTAATAGATCTGTAAATCGCTTGTAATTTTTTATTTATTTAGAGACAGATCAAATGTATTTCGTGTGGGGTGATTTTTCAAATGTTAGATTCAAAAAGTGAAAGGTACTGTTATTATACCTTACTTTTATGCTAATTCTTGCATCTATATGTTAAATACAAATTTTAATAAATATNATATGTAAAAGTTCTATTTAACAAAACAAATTAGATAATTTAATGTTAATAGATCTGTAAATCGCTTGTAATTTTTATTTATAGAGACAAATCAAATGTATTTCGTGTGGGGTGATTTTTCAAATGTTAGATTCAAAAAGTGCAAAGGTACTGTTATTATACCTTACTTTTATGCTAATTCTTGCATCTATATGTTAAATACAAATTTTAATAAATATNGAAAGGTACTGTTATTATACCTTACTTTTATGCTAATTCTTGCATCTATATGTTAAATACAAATTTTAATAAATATTAAAAAAAATAATGTTTAAGAAATTAAAAAGTTATTGAATAGGAAATATTTTTCTATTCACAATTGCTGACTCTACTGGAAATAAGTCAGTCACTCTTTTATTCAGTATGCGTTCAGTAACGGGCAGGGTGCATTTTTTTTTCAGAGGTTTATTAAAAAGTGCTCAATTAGCCGTGAATCAGCTTTAATTACCCAGTCGTCCCTTGTATTTTGCCAGACACGTCTCTCCTTTCTCACTGGAATTCGTTATGCAAGCACGAAATACTTCAGAAAAAGAATTTTNTATTTTGCCAGACACGTCTCTCCTTTCTCACTGGAATTCGTTATGCAAGCACGAAATACTTCAGAAAAAGAATTTTTTAAAAAACGAGCATTTACCTGCTCACAGTAGTTACCGTGCAAATAAAGTATTTGCATGTAAATGCGACGAGTTGCCCCGGGTGATATAGCGATAAACCCAACGGATTAAAACAAAGAAATGGACAACGTGTGACATTTTAAAGTTTACAGGCCCTAGTTCGAGAACTTCAAAAAAATATCATACTTTAAAATACTTACTGTACTCAACGAGGTACTGCCAGAATTGAGTGCGAAGAATGCTGAATAGATTAATTTTTTTCGTAACGCCTACCCCCTCATAAAACGACTCTCTCAACGCGTTCCTATATTATTTAAATAATTATAAAAGCAATTATGGTTTCTACAAATTTCTAGTCTGCTCACAAAACTAACTCAGATTAAGGGCATTATTTTTTAATTGTAAGCATCCCGTGACTCCCAGTAAATTGAAAAGTTTGCAATGTAAGCTGAGTTCTTTGTTAATCCAGTGCAATTTATTCCATACAGTTACCATTAGTCGCGTGGGATTCATTCTGCATGACTAATTAATAAATTAGTAACCACGTTTAATTTGCTTTCAAATAACTTATAATTTGAAAGAGAATTGTAAAAAAGACTTTGGGGAGATACTGTTCGAAACAGAATCATAGGAGAAGTATTTTATATTTAGAAATCACTTAAGTTAGTTTTAAAATTAAATCGGCGCATGATTACGAGGTGATTTGTGTTTCTATGTTAACACAAACATTAAATTTAAACTACTATATATCATTAGAACACGGAAGCATGATAAATCAAGCGTGATTAACGTAACATACATTAATTATCAGGGAAATAATTTTCAAAAGCCTGTAATTTTTAATGCGCTTATGTGTTATATCACGATTTTAGAATTACACATCAATCTTCATGCCCTAATATTCCACCGAAGTGTTAAAAAAAATGGACTCACGCACTTATGCTAAAAATTAATTTTATTATATCCGTTAAGTATATTTATTTTAATGTTACATAGTTTATTTGTATCTGGAACCAACCGTACTCTGGAAATTCAAATGAAATTAATACGTTCGAGAAATCTGTTAGGGAAATTATAATCAAACAACAATTTTTTTTCTTGTAATTAAGAGTTGCAGCACAAAGTTAGAATTTTGCTACGAACGCGCGGACCGAAACCTTCCAACGCAATCCTATAACTCGCCACCAACCCCCAAGGGAACATAGTTATTTTTTTTTAAACCCGAAACACACACAAAGCCGCAGGAATGCACCGAATTGCTTCCGNCCCCAAGGGAACATAGTTATTTTTTTTTAAACCCGAAACACACACAAAGCCGCAGGAATGCACCGAATTGCTTCCGGAAATCAGCCGCTCCAGGCAGATGTAATTAAAGCAACCGCGGCCGAACTCTCGGAAGGCCGCCGCTAAAGTTTGGACAAACTAATTACGTTAAAGCCACAGCTCTTCCCCGGGCTTACGCCGACGCTAAGGCTAAGTCTGTCATGCTGGCTTATTTCCCCCCCAGCTCCAACGAAAACACAGCAAAGATATCGCAGATTTTCTCCTGTGTCGCAGTCGGCCGTATTCCCCTAGAAGTGAGTGACTTGTTTATTCGCACGACGCGGAAACTTNGATTTTCTCCTGTGTCGCAGTCGGCCGTATTCCCCTAGAAGTGAGTGACTTGTTTATTCGCACGACGCGGAAACTTACACTGGTAGTTCGTTAAGTTAATTATGCTCACAAAACTCTACATTGAGGTTAACCTTAGTCAAACTTTCGCCCTTCTCGGTTTCCAACCAAAAGTATATCGTACAGGTAACTACTTTTTAGCATACACCTAAACACACTTCGAATATGTAAACTGATCGGCGCAAAATTTAAAATAAAGGCTGTTTACAGATAAGTAAGCAANACCTAAACACACTTCGAATATGTAAACTGATCGGCGCAAAATTTAAAATAAAGGCTGTTTACAGATAAGTAAGCAATTTTGACATCAAACTTAGAAAAAAATTACTCCCCGTAATTACATGTTCCACAGTACACTCTGATATGCTGGCTGCCGTTAATTTGGCAGTTATTTAATAAACAATTTCCAAACATTTTACGTTGTGTTGCAAGTTTAATGTCGCGGCTACTGAAGTAGGTGGATTTTCCTCACACTAGAGTACGAATATGCATATTACTCGCACGTTCCCTTTCAGAAAAATTCTACTGTTTCACTTAGTTGGTGCATGAGCACCGTTAGATGGCCCACGGCAATGGAGACCTAAACTATGGCGGAAGAATACCAAATGAGAGGGAAAATAGATCGTAAGCTGATTATTCAAAAGTGTTCAATTTACAATGAACAGCCTGTTGTGAGTTTTTTCTTTGCCTACCGATGGGAGTTTCTTCGACGTAATTCGTAGTGCTGTTTTATTTGTATTTTGGTTACGCGATGAAATGCATGTCAAAATCGGTTTGGTTGAGTATACCAACAATATTCAAGCTAAGCATATACGAAAATAGATACGTTACTTTCTATGCGACAATCAGTAGTGTTTAAATATAACATGCGAAACGAGCTGAAATAAAAAATTAACAATATTTGACTTGTNCTATGCGACAATCAGTAGTGTTTAAATATAACATGCGAAACGAGCTGAAATAAAAAATTAACAATATTTGACTTGTCACAAAATTATACACCACTATCTAATGACTATGGAAAAATCTCACATGAAATGGTTATAACATCTACTTTATAAAAATATATTTTGTTAATTCAGAGTACACTTTCCCCCAGTTCCAGTCCACCATTCGACAAATGCCAATTGGTTAAAGTGCTGTTATATTTTGAATGATAATCGAGATTATTATGAAACTTCACCTATGTTGAAATATTAACTTTTCTGGCTTGCTGTTATAACTGTCTCTATAAGTTTTATTTTATGTGGTAACCTACATTAATACTATTTTAATAAAACCATCTGTTTTAAAGCAAAAGAATCCCCGAAATAAATTATTTTCATAAAAATTAAGTCGTTGAAACATTTTATAATGAAGAGAATTTACTGATATTGGTTATCCTTACAAATATCGATTCCATAAAAAAATTGTAAATTTTTTAAAATGTGTTTTCTTATGTTTTAGAAATATATGAATTGCTTAAATTTTACATAGATATGTTCTGTAATTGAATATGCCTTTTAAATGAACACAAATTCGAGACTGAATAACTGCAAAATTACCAGGCCTTATACGCTGACCAAACAGTGCAACCAAAATTTCAGTATAAACTCTTTTCTACATTAATTTTAATTTCTTGCGTTGCAAAAAAAAAAGAAATTTTTTTTTAATCTGCGTATATTGGTAAATAATTATTGTAATGAAATCGAAGACAGGTGTTTTTGTTTGTCCATTGCTCAAAGGTAAGCCAATTATACAACGTCGGTGAACCAGTAGCGATCAAACAGAATTATTTAAAATAAGAATATATTTAATAGTTTCTTTGTTCTGACAAAACACAATCCCAACAAACACGACGTATGCAAACGAATATATTCGTAACTATGCGTTAGTGGATTGATACGACTTCAAAGACTTGTTATTTTTAAGTTATTTATACCCTCCTGTTATTCTGATTAAGTACTTTGGAATAATATTTTCTTTTCTACAGCTGTCAGAACGACAATTTAATATTGTAATCAAAATTTAAATTGAAAGGAGTGAAGGTATATACATTTGTTTTAAAATTTAAGAGAAGAATAAGACAACTTAGGCGTTTTGACGCCTTATTTATGAGCCTATCTAGCAGCCACGATTACTGACCATATCGATATTGGTGTGATACATCACTCCCATCAAGTAGTGAAAATCGATGGTTATATATCGAAAATATCAATGATATTAATATCGCAAACATTGATGTCATAAATGCTGCTGGTACTCTCATCAGAGTAACTAGAATTACAAATATTTATAATATCAATACAACGGATACTGACATAGTTAGTCGTTAGAAACAGCGGATTAGTTATATTAATAAATAATTTTTTTTTCAAGAAATAAACGATTGTCATAGCTGCGAGTATTTATATCGCCAATAAAGCAAATATTTTAAAGTTATAACATATTTCATACACCGATATCACTATGTCCAGTATTAAACATATTGTGGTATTAAATATATTCCTCTACATTTTCAGATTACATCACAGTAACAATACTTCAAAATTACGTTTTGCGACATGTTATAGTCATACGACACAGTCCTACTTGCAGGAAAACTCGTTAGCTTTGAAAACTAATTAACTTGTCATATTTAAGCAGAGATTTTGCAAATAATAAAATTCCTTTATTTACACAGAAGCGTCCAAACTACAAGACAGTAATTTGCAGTAGCAACTAGTGAAATATGGACGTGTTTTGTGTTGGTTTAAACGTCAGCTCATCATGATGTTGANAGTAATTTGCAGTAGCAACTAGTGAAATATGGACGTGTTTTGTGTTGGTTTAAACGTCAGCTCATCATGATGTTGAAGTTCTCGTCGTCAGTTGACGTCACACATTGTGCGAAACGGGAAACCTCAACCCCTTTGCCGGGAATGATCACATTAGTGGAAGGTTCCCCTTCCATCACCGCCGTGGTTATTGGTCCGATGCGGCAACTCTGTGAGAGGCAGGACGCCGTTGACCCTGCCGCGAAATCCCGTTCCGAATTGATTTCCAACGCATTAAAACTGGAGGGGTCACGCGTGTGCGGCGAGCGAGGTTCACGCGCTCAGGGATACCTGGTTAACGCGAAAACCAACAAGCACGGTCCTGCGTGCACACCTGCAGATATCCTTACCTTACTAGCAACGCGCGTTTTTGTGCAATCACGTGCTATTGCGTGCATAGATAAATAAGAATGAAATTTATCCAGTGCTGCAATTCAATGAATCTAAGGTCAACCACAGGCACAAAAAAGCTACAATGAATCAGTCACGCAAGTTGACCTGAGATAAAGTGTTACGAAATACAACAAGTCCTAGTCATAAAAAAACTTCGCGAAAATCGGTAGGCCCGATCCTGACTCATTGCAAATACTTCTGCCGTACCAAAGTTTTTAAAATCTTATAATGGNGCGAAAATCGGTAGGCCCGATCCTGACTCATTGCAAATACTTCTGCCGTACCAAAGTTTTTAAAATCTTATAATGGGCTTGAATATCTGCATGTAAAATCTGTTTGACTGCTAGCTTATTGTGAACTGCTTAAATGTTTAACTTTTTTTTTTGTTGCTGGCTGTTTTCTTGGTACGTAGATATGTTTTGANGCGAAAATCGGTAGGCCCGATCCTGACTCATTGCAAATACTTCTGCCGTACCAAAGTTTTTAAAATCTTATAATGGACTTGAATATCTGCATGTAAAATCTGTTTGACTGCTAGGTTATTGTGAACTGCTTAAATGTTTAACTTTTTTTTTTGTTGCTGGCTGTTTTCTTGGTACGTAGATATGTTTTGATATCACGAGCTGACGGGAATTCTGTTACTCGAACACTGAACCTTTTTTCATTATTTTTAAAATATCTGTCATTGCCAAAATTGCATATAATAACTAATAGTGTTTTATAAAATGTGTTGGAACAAAATTTTTAATGATTTTCCACAACACTTTTATAAACTTATTCTAATGTGCATAAATAATAATAACTTTGATTTACTAATTCACTTTATCGAGTGAGGTGTCTTTGTTTTGGCGTACAATAAAACAGGTGCAAAAACGGGAAACTACATGTTTATTTTTGTTTATTTTTCTTCACTAATGTTTACTCAAATATAAAGTAGCCAATAGTAGTTTATTCGGCTACAAACAAAATGTGGCAATTAATGTGTAAGGAAATAATTTCGTGAGATTTAATAATAATAAATAGTCTTCAAAGTTTCGTCAAAAGAAAACTTTAAAAATAAAAATAAAAAAATCATAATTTATTAGTGCTTCTCAGAATGCAATACCTGTAATTATACAGGATGAATCACCTAAATTTTCACCCCAAATAATTCAGAAATAAAAGGTTCTTTTATTAATTTGCTCGGTTAAAAGAACGTAAGTTTAGACCAGGCCTCACAGTTACAGCCCAGACACCGGTTTTAATACTTGTTAGAGTGTGTATTTCTTGGAAAATTAACATTTTTTAATATAATGGAACAATGCCTATTCACTATTCACACCAAGAAAATAACCATTGGGGAAATTAAAATGTCAATGGTGTTTTTTGCAAGATACTATTGCAAGTAGTTTACATGCAACAAGCAACGATGTTAAATACCTACAGTTGTCTCCTTCATTTAACTGTACCAAGTATCAACACTCACTTAAGAAATACGAAAGTGAATAAACAAATGCTGTGAATTCTGAAGAAGAAACAAAAATCTGTCCTTCACATTTTGTGTTCAAAGTTAAGACCACCAGCTTGGGTTACCGATGACGAGTCTGCAAAAAAGGGAGCAATGTGTACTGGATGAATCACGTAAACTTGCACCTCAAATATTTCAGAAAAGAAACTTGCTATTGACGTGCTGGTTTTACAGAATTTAAGTTTAGACATTGGCTCATAATTGCAGCCCAGATTCAGATCTCAATATTATTAATGTGTATTTCTTAAACAAATTTACATATTTTCAAATATAACAATGCCTATTCATATCAACTGCAACTAAAGTCCCACATTTATTATTTTCAGAACACAGAAATTCAACTGGCGGTGTTTCAATACATCAAGAAAATCAAATCAATATATGACTGAAACAAATAATTAATATACATTTCTTTCAATTGTAATACAGCTGGGGCGAATAATGAGATTAATCACTATGTGTTTTATGTCCTGCGGAATTAAAAGCTAAAAAATTTGCACAAAAATTAATTTCAATGTTTTTTTTTTCTGCGTCGTGTGCAAGGAAAGAAGATTACGCGGTAATTTGCAGGTAACAAGGTAATGAAAATGGATTTCAAGCTCGAATGCATTATTCTGTTAAGCTTCCTTTTACCTTCAAAAATTTAATTTCTGGGCGAAAAAATCGTTATAACTTTTTTACCGGAAATTCCATAAAAATGTGATGAATANCTTCAAAAATTTAATTTCTGGGCGAAAAAATCGTTATAACTTTTTTACCGGAAATTCCATAAAAATGTGATGAATATGAGATTAGTGGTTTTACTGAGAAAAACAGGCGTGGGTTGTCAGGCGAGATGAAACGCCGATCATTTCATACTCCTTAATTTTCCAACAACGCTAAGCTGGAATTACCAGACTAGTTCGTGCTCGCACTAAAACTATTTAGACGCACGTATACAGCTCTAAACTGCCATGTATTGGGACTGTGACGGAGAACAATCCAAATTTATTACATTTTAAATAAATGCACTTACCATATCAGCACTCACAAGGAGACTCAAAAATATTGTGAGGCCTTCGTATTCACATGAAAAGAAAAAATTGGTTTTAACACATCACATAAAAACGACTGTATACATCTGGCCATTTAACCAAAAAANTCACATGAAAAGAAAAAATTGGTTTTAACACATCACATAAAAACGACTGTATACATCTGGCCATTTAACCAAAAAATATTAAAATATTTCATTTAAAGAAAGTTAAAATAATTCGGTTTCTGCGATCGGCAACAATTTACCAAAANCAAAAAATATTAAAATATTTCATTTAAAGAAAGTTAAAATAATTCGGTTTCTGCGATCGGCAACAATTTACCAAAATCTATTTTGACCAGGTAATATTCACTTAACTGTGAAGTGTATCTGGAAAGACGCCATTATTTTGATTACAGAATACCTCCTTCGGTATAAAAATAATTTTATATGTATTCCAAAAACAATAGAGGTTCGAATTTGACGTGAGGTTTCCCCAGAAACTATTGAATCTGGTTTTTTTCCATGTGCTTGAAATTGTATTGTGTACTTTCAGATTATCGAAGTCAACCAGTGTATGTCAGGAGACAAAATAAATCGTTGCTGTTCAACGAGTTTAGTAAGCGGCTCTACAAAACACTCGCTAACAATTAAAGCCGGGTTTTAACAACACACGTCGTCCGTATGAATTATTCGCCAAAAGCACGGCGCGGCGAGGACCCCGTAAATAGTCGAGGGGCGTGCAACCCACCTTACTTTCCGGCTGATTAGTTTTAAACACGGGGACTCTAGGCCCGAAGAGCTGCAACGCTGGCTGGGTGGGCCCGCAACTATTATCCTGCGCTCCGGGCATATTACACTCGCCCGTCCCGACAAACTGCTTCTTGTTAAATTATGTACGTGGCTTTGCGAGTGAGCGTCATTAGCTCTGCTCCCCCCTCCCCCCATCAACATTCGGATCTTTCCCATCGTTCCTTTCAGTGCGCTCTTCCAACAGGTGTGCAGCTCTTGTCATAATCTTCTTGTGTTGGCAATGCCGAATGTCCGCTTAGCCTGTCCACTCATCGAGAGTTCACCGTCGAAGCACTGACTACTACACATCAGTTTTGAAATCGATTTCCAGCCAGGATTGTCGCAGTGAACATGTACTATTTGCATATAAGCTTCATGCAAGCATATGCAGATACACTGTTATTACTTAATTCTGAGCTGCATTTCCTCCTTCAAAATATTTGCAATTAAAAAAAAATGTGCGCCTTACATTTGAGGGCATGATTGTATCTTGACTCGATTTTAAGAAGCCATTGTTTCTAAGCCGCTCCCCTTTTTTTCATATATATATATATATATAATGTGCAGCTAAAAGTCGAGTAAAGACGAAGAAATTTCCTTGTCAAGATTTAAGGGGCTCGAGGTAGTTCTGCAAGATCTTTCTAAGGCCGATTCACATTCATGTTAACATAGGGCTTCTTATGTCAATTTTGCTTTTACTCTAAGTCAAAAATCTTATAAAACTCTACCTGTGTTCACATCAAATATGCTACATGTAAACAGTCGGAAAGTTATATGTATGTGTTTGTACTTGTGAACAGGTCCGTCTGTTACACAAAACTTTAAAAATTTGGGTGCATGTGCCCATAATAATAGAATCTCATCAGAACTGGCGCCTATATACGCTCACATATTTACGGAACCAAAATTCAAACACCGGTGCTGACACAAATTAAATTAAAACTTCAACTACTATTGCGATCTAATACTCTTCTCAAACTAATGCGTAACATTTAAAGTGAATACCGAAGTTGTTAAGAATGAAAATAAATGCAGATGAAAAAAAATGGTTTCATTAACCTGACCAGTAAACACTGCGTTAACACCTTAAGTTGGTTCGACTCCTCAAACGAAAACTTTATACTTGCGTTACTTTTAAGTTAAATGAAACTTCATTTCCGAGCGTCACTTATATTAACATAATGGTTAATGCAAATTTAACGGAATGAGCTCAGTGTGCATCTTTCCTCATGCAGAACACAGACAGGGGCGCATATGTTTAACNCGCTCACATATTTACGGAACCAAAATTCAAACACCGGTGCTGACACAAATTAAATTAAAACTTCAACTACTATTGCAATCTAATACTCTTCTCAAACTAATGCGTAACATTTAAAGTGAATACCGAAGTTGTTAAGAATAAAAATAAATGCAGATGAAAAAAAATGGTTTCATTAACCTGACCAGTAAACTCTGCGTTAACACCTGAAGTTGGTTCGACTCCTCAAACGAAAACTTTATACTTGCGTTACTTTTAAGTTAAATGAGACTTCATTTCCGAGCGTTACTTATATTAACATAATGGTTGATGCAAATTTAACGGAATGAGCTCAGTGTGCATCTTTCCTCATGCAGAACACAGACAGGGGCGCATATGTTTAACTACGTTATAAATATAAGGAGCTATATATTGCCATTTTACGTGTTTTATTTTGCAAAGTGACGACAGGAGGATACATAAGCCACCGAAGAGCTACATTGTAATGGGTAACGAAACTACAATAAAAAGGGGAGTTATTTCGCCTTATTTTCGTAAAAACTTGGTAGAACAACTAAACTTAAGTACTGGCATCAGAATTTTTTGTATATTTATTACAGTTATAGTTGTTGCGGGAACATACCGATTATTGCCGGAGTAATTACGCTGAACGTTTTCATCTATATATATTATTGGAATTATTGCGCTCTATAGTATGAACTACATTTATAATAACAAAATGTTGCATACGGCATTGAAACAGAGCGCTCTAGTTGTATTAACATACGCGTTTAACAATACTTGATATAACAACAACCCCCCAAAGATGTAAGGTTATAAACTCTAAAATTTCGTTTCTACATTCTCAGCCCGATTCAGTGATATCAGTGTGTGAAATACCATTCACTGAAAGCCACATAATAAGCTACTACCGACTGGCGAAATCGCAGAGTGAATATGGAGTTGAGTGATCACGCTAGCTGCGCAAAACCAGTCTCCGTGTCCCAACGTTGGGCGGTTTTTCTGCCAATACGGCAGTCATAAGCTACGTGGGCAAGATTTGAGGTAAAAACGTTGTTTTATAAACAATCGCTTTGAGATGTTAGTACACTTTTTCTAACAAATTTGTAACGCAGTTCGATTAAATAAAAACTTGTGAAAGTATTTTATTCATGTAAAAGGGCTTGTGTTTTGAAAATTGATATACAAATGAACAGGTTTTATCACTGCTGACCATGCAACTTTGACAGTTTTATTGATGTGATGTAGGTCAATGTTGGGTACATGGGCAGAAGATGAAACATCCGATTACCTCATCTTTAGTTTACGTGCGAATCAGTCAAATACATTGAGAACCAGTGATAGTATTGACATTCAGTGGAAATGACTTATGAATTAGTGGAATACAGCCATAAGGAAACAGTTACTGCGCTACAGCACAATAATATAAACACACGATAATATTTAGAGACCGTATATTTCTGGAAAGTCTGGGATGACGCCAAATCAATCTGCGAAAAACTTGAGGCTTTACACGTTTTAGAGAAAACGGTCATCGAGGAAACGTCACAGACCTTATTCGTGTATTAAGAAGGGGATGGCACGACAAAACTTCTGGAGTTTGCTGTAGTAAACTATGTTATTACTATTTTTTTTATTAATTTTGAGACTTTTACCGAGTAAAATATTACATATGATATGTGTATCATTCCTTCCAATAATATGGATATGCATCTTGACAGCTGACAGTGCTAATAATACTATAATCAACAAGCTGTTTTTCTCCCTGTTTTCTGCACTATTTTAAATTAATGACTGATCACAGTGAAGTGATCTAATTTACTACCACACTTTCATATATATATATTAAAAACAGAAAGAAAAATAAATAATTTTATTAACCTATCTCCTAAATTTTTCTTAATATTCTTGTACTTTATTTTTCCACGTATTTAAAAGTTCTCCCCTTCACCTATCCCTTCAGTCTTCCATTTGTCTACCTGCTTCGGTAAACTTGTCTTATACTATTTTCATGTTTCTGTGCCATCTCAGTTAACACTCTTATATATCGTCTATTAATCTTTTTATGTGTGAATAATTCATCTTATATTTGTATACATAATTTCTCTCGACAATATTTCCGGAATGCTCTTCAAAAATATGTTTCGACTGCAGTTTATTTATCCCAGAACCCAAGCTTTGGCCTCGTACAGAATTTTTTTTTAGGGCTGATGTACATATTAACGTTTTGTTTTGATAATAAAGTTCTGTCTCTAGAACGGAGCCCTACTGTTGTTCTGCGGTTGCATTTAGTTTTTGCAATTTCTTGGTTTGATGGTCTATCGTCCTATCAAGGTAACAAAACTTAAAATTGTATGACTTTTCTTTGCCAATATAAAATTAATAAAGCAATTCCTTCCATTTTGTTTTTAGAAAAAAAAAAAACCTCCGGGGACATTTCACTGCATTTTTCATNAACCTCCGGGGACATTTCACTGCATTTTTCATGGAATCAGTCGTGTTTTAACAATTAAAAAAAAAAGCTACCCTTTAAATGTATTTTTGCTAGCTTGGTCATTCACCCCGCTACAGGATAAATTATTACTCAATGAGAAACCACACACAGAAAAACATAATTGTACAGTCACCCATTTTGAACAATTGTCTTCCTTCCGTTTTGGATATTGGTTCAGCATTTCGAAGTTCATTAATTGCAAACACAGATATACAATTAAAATATATTTGCATGACAAATAGAATAAATATTTCTATGCAAAACANTATTACAGTTATAGTTGTTGCGGGAACATACCGATTATTGCCGGAGTAATTACGCTGAACGTTTTCATCTATATATATTATTGGAATTATTGCGCTCTATAGTATGAACAACATTTATAATAACAAAATGTTGTATACGGTATTGAAACAGAGCGCTGTGGTTGTATTAACACACGCGTTTAACAATACTTGATATAAGAAAAAACCCCCAAAGCTGTAAGGTTATTAACTCTAAAATTTCGTTTCTACATTCTCAGCCCGATTCAGTGACATCAGTCTGTGAAATACCATTCACTGAAAACCACATAATAAGCTACTACCGACTGGTGAAATCGCAGAGTGAATATGGAGTTGAGTGATCACGCTAACTGCACAAAACCAGTCTCCGTGTCCCAACGTTGGACGGTTTTTCTGTCAATACGGCTGTCATAAGCTACGTGGGCAAGATTTGCGGTAAGAACGTTGTTTGATAAACAATCGCTTTGAGATGTTTATATTCTTCTTATAACGAATTTGTAACGCAGTTCGATTAAATTAAAACTTGTGAAATTATTTTATTCATGTAAAAGTGCTTGTCTTTTGAAAATAAATATATAAACGAACAGGTTTTATCACTGCTGACCATGCAACTTTGACAGTTTTATTGAAGTGATGTAGGTCAATGTTGGGTACATGGGCAGAAGATGAAACATCCGTTTACCTCATCTTTAGTTTACGTGCGAATCAGTCAAATACATTGAGAACCAGTGATAGTATTGACATTCAGTGGAAATGACTTATGAATTAGTGGAATTCAGCCATAAGGAAACAGTTACTGCGCTACAGCACAAGAATATAAACACACGATAATATTTAGAGACCGTATATTTCTGGTAAGTCTGGGATGACGCTAAATCAATCTGCGAAAAACTTGAGGCTTTACACGTTTTAAAGAAAACGGTCATCAAGGAAACGTCACAGACCTTATTCGTGTATTAAGAAGGGGATGGCACGAAAAAACTTCTGGAGTTTGCTATATAGTAAATTATATTATTACTATTTTTTATTAATTTTGAGACTTTTACCGAGTAAAATATTACATATGATATGTGTATCATTCCTTCCAATAATATGGATATGCATCTTGACAGCTGACAGTGCTAATAATACTATAATCAACAAGCTGTTTTTCTCCCTGTTTTCTGCACTATTTTAAATTAATGACTGATCACAGTGAAGTGATCTAATTTACTACCACACTTTCATATATATATTAAAAACAGAAAGAAAAATAAATAATTTTAATAACCTATCTCCTAAATTTTTCTTAATATTCTTGTACTTTATTTTTCCACGTATTTAAAAGTTCTCCCCTTCACCTATCCCTTCAGTCTTCCATTTGTCTACCTCCTTCGGTAAACTTTTCTTATATTATTTCCATGTTTCTGTGCCATCTCAGTTAACACTCTTATATATCGTCTATTAATCTTTTTATGTGTGAATAATTTATCTTATATTTGTATACATAATTTCTCTCGACAATATTTCTGGAATGCTCTTCAAAAAAATGTTTCGACTGCAGTTTATTTATCCCAGAACCCAAGCTTTGGCGTCGTACAGAATTTTTTTTAGGGCTGATGTACATATTAACGTTTTGTTTTGATAATAAAGTTCTGTCTCTAGAACGGAGTCCTACTGTTGTTCTGCGGTTGCATTTAATTTTTGCAATTTCTTGGTTTGGTGATATATCGTCCTATGAAGGTAACAAAACTTCAAATTTTATGACTTTTCTTTGCCAATATAAAATTAATAAAGCAATTCCTTCCATTTTGTTTTTAGAAAAAAAAAAACCTCCGGGGACATTTCACTGCATTTTTCATGGAATCAGTCGTGTTTTAACAATTTTTTTATAAAAAGCTACCCTTTAAATATATTTTTGCTAGCTAGGTCATTCACCCCGCTACAGGATAAATTATTACTCAACGAGAAACCACACACAGAAAAACATAATTGTACAGTCACCCAGTTTGAACAATTGTCTGCCTTCCGTTTTGGAGATTAGCTCAGCATTCCGAAGTTCATTAATTGCAAACACAGATAGACAATTAAAATATATTTGCATGACAAGTAGAATAAATATTTCTATGCAAAACATAACTATATAAATGTTAAAATTATGGTGAATTAATTCATAACATTATTATTTAAATGAAATAATTTCCTTAAAAAAAATTTTTACGTTCAGTCTTTATATGATGTCATATTTTAATTCCGGTACCGTTGAGATAGAAATGTACTGTATATTTTAACTGACCAGTTTATGAATGCTTTTCTTTGAAGCAAAATAAACATTATTATCTTTGCCAGATCCCGAAAACCATTGTAAGTACCGAATATATTTTTGGCAAGAAGAAAATAGTGCTCGTAACCTTCTTCAGGCAATGTTGTACTGTACATATTTTCTAGGTTGCACAGAATCATATTGGATGGTTTATACTGTAAACAGTAGAAAACGGCATCCAATAATTTAGTAAGGGATGTTTCTTATGTGGGAAGAGATATTATTAATTTTTAAAACCATATTCCGTGTCAAGTAAACAGCTGTTGCCAATTACATTAAACACAGATACACTTTTTTTGGTCGCGACATACGACTGAATGTTAAACTGATACTGGTATAGTTCCAAGCAAACAATTTATTCATTACAACGCTTAAAATTATATCTTTATACATACCTTAAAAATTTAAGCTCGTTCCATTGTAATCTAAAATATTTTTATGCTCTGTACTTTTATTTAACCCAGTTTTCATTCCACACGAATTATTAGCTTCCATAATGAGCAACTTCTGTTTCGTTAAAGCTCACAGAACATACCAAAATAAAATAACGAAGAGCTAAATCTGCGCAAATAATGTTTAAAGTTTTATTTCATTATAGACAGCGGAGAGGTTACATTTAAGGATAAAAAGATTAAGATCATAAATGAGAGTATATAAATTTTTTCCTTGCAAATTTGCGAAACCTAATAGAAAATAATATTTTCGAAGAATCTTTTTTTTTAATCAGAGGCAACGAATATGACCTTATATTTACTACTACTGAAATATAAAAAAAAAACAACGAAATTAAAACTATGTCTTCTCTCTCCGATATGAAATTAAAATATTTGGTAACATAGGAAAAATATCTTATGATCCATATGTAAGCATGGCATTGATTTTAATGACATGTAATTAGAGGAAGATTTTCGCTTTCATCATCAGATTTTTTTGCAAATTTATTGTATAGCACAGTGATGAAATATAACATACTGATATTAAAGAATATCTAACAAAAGTGAAAAACAGAAAATATTTTATATCAACTGTGCATTACACACACATATGCCTACATACATATATACACACACACACTATTAAATATATGTATATATATATATATACATATATATATAGAATAAACACATATAAATATATCATTCCTAAAAATTTATGTGTTTAATTTTTAGAAACTTGTACAAATTTTGCAGGATTAAACAATATCCGATAAGACTTAGTGATTGTATATTAATTGATCCTGATTTTTCTTTACTTTGGAACTTTTGCGTCTTTTTATTCGGTGTGTGTGTCATTTTCACCACACATCACTTCTATAGCCTGTTCGCAGTATCATCATGCGTTTTAAATTAATAATTTAAAAATTCTCCTCCTGCCAGGTAAAGTCGTTGTAGAAAGGATTTTGGTATCTTCTGATTCTGACAGTTTTCCAGTTAGAATGATAAATTTTTCCGATAGTGCCATTCATCTTGAGGACGGGGATGTGATAGGCGTTTGCAAGTAGGTCACACAGGTATTTACAAATGATCCAGAAGATTCTAGAGTAGAACAAATATAACGTCATTTACCAGAACAACTGGGGGAACTTCCGAAAATAATGAAAGACAATTTTAACTAGCGACAAATGATGGCAACAGATAGACTGAACACGTGTTAATGATGAGTATGAGTTAATTGACTGTAACCAAACAGAGAGAGAGAGAGAGTGATAAAGGACGTTAATTAGAGTTGAAATAGACATAAAATATTGCGCACATTGTTAAATAAAAAGAGCAATAGAGGAGACAGATAAATTAATGCTGTAATTAAAAGCTGCGCAAATAAATTAGAAATCAAATTATGTTTATTTTATTTAATTAAAACTGCCATATATTTCAAATAATTTGCAACTCTTTACCTTCTTAACACATCTAGCATGCCTTCAGCAAAATTAAAAATGGGTGGAAATTCCTTAGTGGTAAATGAAACGACGTGACCATCAGTTAACTATGTCTTTGTTATAAAGTAGATATTTAATAAGGTGAGCCTTACAGTTATCTGTAAACCAAAAATTAATTTTTTAAATAAAAGTGTTAACTTCCTTAACTGTTTTGGAAGTTCTGATAATCTGACATATATAAGGTTCGAAATATATAAGTGAGGTGCATCATTACAATAGAAAATGGGATACGAAATACGGATTTGATTCTTACCTGAAAAATAAACTTCGGGAGAGCTGATATGCATGTATATTCTACATGTCCGCAAACAGAGGCGTAGTAATTTCGAGAGTGGTTAACGGAAGCTTGATTTTGCGAGTCTACAACAGTTAGGAATAACACGAAAATGAGACAGTTGCAGGAACTTACTAATGCCGTGTTCGGAGAGATTAAACTCTTGTGGAGAACGAACCCAACCCTCTTTAATTAGCTGTTACTAAGAAGCGCAGCTTCATTCTCTTATGTGATTTTTGAAGTCTCATCTCAACGTTGGGTGAAAGTTAGGAAAGGAGGGCTAAACGTTTCACAGATAGCTGGGTAAAGGCTGTTCACGATAAAGTGGGCACTTTTGAAATCAACAGCTGAAAAATGTCACTGCCTCTACCTGCATGTATTTGGACGGTCACATTGACTGGCATAAGGCCAGTGGCGTATGGAATGACGGAGAGAAAGAAGTTCCATGTCTAAACGTTGAATTAAAAGTGCCACGTGAACATTTCTGAATACTAAAAATTATTTCTTTCATTTCCGGTGTTTTAATGCATAAAAAATACTGATATACACATTTGTAAAATATCCTTTTTTCTAATTATTTTACAGTGTCGATCGAACGACATAAAAATAAAGTAATGAGACCCAAGGCAATGCTAATTTTACATAAGGTGAAATAATGCATGTCGTACCTACAAGTAGATCTTAAGCAGTGCTCTNGCCCAAGGCAATGCTAATTTTACATAAGGTGAAATAATGCATGTCGTACCTACAAGTAGATCTTAAGCAGTGCTCTCTAAAGTAACCAGTTTATCGTGAACAGCGTATAACAAGAAACAAGCCAAGTTTCTCAGAGAAGCAAAGAAGGGGACACAGAAAAGCTAAGCATACAGAAGTAAAATGGCTTGGCGGTTCTCTAGATGTAGGCACACCCATTCGTCGATTGGCTGACTGAGGCTATGGAATGAGCGTCGTATCTGTTGTGCAAGTAAGTTACCAGACGCTGATCGTGCAACAGCTTTCTTAGATACGCTAGCCAGTGACGGTATTTTGTTGGCGTGCGAGGCTGGGGGTTACGGTATAAGCGACAATTTTGCATGTATATTCTTAAGTATTCTGTGACGGTGGAGAACCTAAGTCTTGACCTTGTAATCATTACGTCATTCACCTGGAGTGGCTTAACGAAAACTATGGAAAATCAAAGTCACAATGTCTAGACTAAGAATCGAGCCAGGACCTTTCCGAATTTGAGTCCGGTGTGTTAACTGGCCTCCCTAATTGCCATACCTGTCCGATTTTAAGCAGTTGTGATTATGGTTATTAAAAAAAACTATGGAATATTTTAATGTACATATATTTTCAGGACGGTAATGAAAGTCAATATTTTGCTGCAGTCACTAATTTGATTATTGTAAGATAAACCTGGTCGAATTCAGCAAAAATCGCTTCAAGTAGACTTCTGTTTATGATACTTATTTATCCGTAAAACAGTGTTCTTAAGACGACCACCATCCTGGCCCTTGAACTGTGTTATAGTGTGCTTTAAATCCCGTTATTTTAGGAAACCAGTAATCGTGCACCCAAAATACTTACTTACGAAATGAAACACACTACAAGACTAGTCGTTTGTGGTACCTTCAAGTCATCGCGCACATTGTAATCCTTATTTTAATACCCTCCCAAATGGCTGAAAACAACTTTTTCAGGGAGTTGTTTCTGAAAATGTACGAACCGATTTCATGCGTCACTACGACAGAGGAGTCCACTGTTTTTTACTACAGTGTCTCTTCCAGTAAAATTGTAGGGTNCCGATTTCATGCGTCACTACGACAGAGGAGTCCACTGTTTTTTACTACAGTGTCTCTTCCAGTAAAATTGTAGGGTTACTGCTTAAAGTCGAGTAGTTCCAGCGGTACGACGGGAACACTGCACGAGACCATATAACTTAGCGCGTAGAGGCGATATCGCTTTACTAACTCCTACCGGCGTCGTCCGTAGCGCTTCATCGANAGACCATATAACTTAGCGCGTAGAGGCGATATCGCTTTACTAACTCCTACCGGCGTCGTCCGTAGCGCTTCATCGATTACTGACTCACACTCACAAACACACCACTCACTAGGCGACACCATTAACTATAAAGAAAATAATGTATATTTTCTGACAGTTTTGCTGTATTGAAACCTTACAGTCACCACTTAAAATTCTGAGTGAGTGAAGAGATTTGGGCGGCTCTTGACATCAGTGTCTTGATAGCCGATGAGGGTTAAGCGTAGTGAGTATGGAGCAGCGCCGGAATGCAAGGGCGGGGGAAACGGGAGATCCCCGAGAAAACCCGCCGACCAGCGGNTAGTGAGTATGGAGCAGCGCCGGAATGCAAGGGCGGGGGAAACGGGAGATCCCCGAGAAAACCCGCCGACCAGCGGCCTCGTCCGGCACGATTCCCACGTGCAGGAATCCGGGGGCGACCCCGCCGGCAATCGAACCCGGTTGGTCTTGGTGTGAGGCGAGTAGTCTAACCACTACACCACCGCGGCCGCCTTAAAATTATGAGGAAAAAGAACTCACGTGAAGCTTTTTCATGCTATTTTCCATCCCCGTAGCAACGGCCGGATGTAACCTGAAGCGTTTAATATTGCTTAACAGGAACTCTCCTTAACTACAAAGCCGCGCCGCTTTGCTCGGTAGCTGGGCGAAACAGCTGATCTTGCCTGATATCTGCCGATTCGGTGCGCGACGAGGTGCAGTGACAAAGGATACGCCCATCCCTTTCCGACTGCCACGTTTCCTCTCCAGGTCAAAGGTCACAGAGGAAGAGGGCCGCCGAACTCTGGCGTGGAGCGATAAGACGCACGAAGTCCAACGCGGTTTATCTCGAAGGCTCGCGCATTACTCCTTTTTTCTCCTTCTTGATACTCGGAATCTGCTTCGTGTGCGCCACAGTCGCCCCTAGATATCCCAACTCCGACCCACCTTCCTGCAGCGTTGCCAACAGTTCTTCAAAAAATCCCGTTAAACCACACACAAGCTATTTTTCATTGAAGAAAGCTAGATTTTTATAAAACTGTTTAAAAAAATTAAACACTGTAAAGTCAATCATAACTTTGTTATTGAAACATCGCATGTTTATATAAGCAATAAATAAAAAAATTACATTATTTAAAATGCGGTTCTTTATGCATCATCGGGGTTAATTTCTGCATCCTCAGAAGAAATGGAAACAACTCGTTGCTGTTTAATTGTTCGATTTTAACTACTAAATTGTTTATCTCACACTGCAGAATTTTTTTTAGATTTTTCGCTAGCTAGTATAAAAATATTTGTGCCGCTTGACCGAACTTTGAAAAAGCTAGATTTAGCGGGGAAAAAATTAAGTTGGCAACACTGCTTCCCTGCCTTCGTATGAGAATATATATTAATTTATACAGCAATACTTCCTTAGACACAGGATAAAAAATTACGTCAATGACGGTTACTAAATGTTTTGTGGCAATAGATATATTTGGTAGATTAAAAACTTATTACGCATGGGAAGCATAAGAAGTCCAGAGTACGGTCTACACTTGAATCAATGAGAATTGAGCCAAATCAGCGAAAACAGTGAGAATTGAGCAACTGTTAATCAGTGCCAGATAATGAATTAATTAAGTGGATGAATTTCAGAATTTCACTGATGTATTTGTGATCTCCCACTTAAGGTTAAAAATGTCACTGCTATAAATCACTTGTTGGAGGGTGAAATAACTCTAGATCAAAGCTACCACGATCGAAATCATTTATAGACGTGTCCAATNTATTTGGTAGATTAAAAACTTATTACGCATGGGAAGCATAAGAAGTCCAGAGTACGGTCTACACTTGAATCAATGAAAATTGAGCCAAATCAGCGAAAACAGTGAGAATTGAGCAACTGTTAATCAGTGCCAGATAATGAATTAATTAAGTGGATGAATTTCAGAATTTCACTGATGTATTTGTGATCTCCCACTTAAGGTTAAAAATGTCACTGCTACAAATCACTTGTTGGAGGGTGAAATAACTCTAGATCAAAGCTACCACGATCGAAATCATTTATAGACGTGTCCAATNTAAATCACTTGTTGGAGGGTGAAATAACTCTAGATCAAAGCTACCACGATCGAAATCATTTATAGACGTGTCCAATATTATGAAGTTATAAAATAGGCGCTGCAACCTCCACAGAGGTACTATTCTAGATTCTATCTTTCCTAGATATCGTGTAACACCGGAGATTACTGCGAATATTGGAACTTAATTCATTCCTAAACAGGGCACAACCACCACCTTTGCTTCTTTCCACGGGATGTTATATGCACCACGTTAAGTGCGCAGATATCTGGGCTGTAGTCAATGGAATACTGACCTCCGGTTAAACGATTCCACTTGACACAAGCGTAAATGTAGAGTATTGTGAATAATCTCAGGTCCATAGGAAGGTGATCTGATGTTTTCCGACTGCGTCGTCCGACAGTTGCGGACCAAATAACAATCTCCTCGGACGTTTATTGCTAAATAAGTGAAGAGATTTGGGCGACTCTTAACCTCGAGGTCTTGAGCGCCAATTAGGGTAAAGCGAGGTGAGTATGGAGCATCGCCTAAATGCGGGAGAAACGGGAGATCCTCGAGTGTGCGTCTTTAAAATACAAGTGGTTCCGGGAAAGATAATGGTGATGACGGCGACATTCCTGCATGATAAATGGAGAAATATGATCTTCTCAGGTTCAGCTAGGTGCGAGGTGCGAACTGCGAACTGCGAGCTGAGATAAGTTTATCGGCGTGTACGGCGGCGTCCTTTATGATAAGACGCTTGCTTCGTATTACGTGACAAACTTAACCTCCAGCTCTCGGTGCCTTCCCACGCGAAGGAAACACCGGGCAGTGACATAGAACAGTATCAAGTAAGCATTAATTAACATNGCTCTCGGTGCCTTCCCACGCGAAGGAAACACCGGGCAGTGACATAGAACAGTATCAAGTAAGCATTAATTAACATGAAAACTACTCGGGAACGAAACACGGTACTACAATCCTTAATTTTTGCACATCAGCTTTATATAAGACAACTCCGGTTGTATAACATTAAATTATTAATACATTAAATGATTATTTAGGAAAACGCATTCTTGCCAATGAGCAAGAATAAACATAAAATCAATATTAAAAAAAAAAAAATTATTTAAGAAGTGTCTTTCCTTGTTTTTAAAATGAGATACTGTAAAATAATAAATTCAGGATTCCATAAAAAAACTTTCTGTTCACATAATTTGCTTTATGCGCAGGTTTCATTAAGACGTATGTATNGCTCTCGGTGCCTTCCCACGCGAAGGAAACACCGGGCAGTGACATAGAACAGTATCAAGTAAGCATTAATTAACATTAAACCTATGTTCTCGTAACCTTCTCTTTGAATTAAAGCAATATTGTGATACTATAAACAAAACACCCTCAAAGAAATATCTTTATTTGCCGTACAGACAACTTTGTAAGTATTTTTTTAGAGTGCGCCAATCCCAGGAAACAATGCTGTACGGGACGCACAGTGCTCGAGACACCGTCATGTGAGTTTGGCCTTCCTCTAGTTGCCCGATAATTTAATTGAACTCTTTACCAACTACACGTAAAAACCATTAAAATTATCCACTCCGTTCCGTTGCGCCCATTGAAACGCTACAAACGTTTAACTCCTATCGTGTATACAGCACATCATTGTGCTCTGCATACCACTTGTGAAAACTACTCGGGAACGAAACACGGTACTACAATCCTTAATTTTTGCACATCAGCTTTATATAAGACAACTCCGGTTGTATAACATTAAATTATTAATAAATTAAATGATTATTTAGGAAAACGCATTCTTGCCAATGAGCAAGAATAAACATAAAATCAATATTTAAAAAAAAAAATTATTTAAGAAGTGTCTTTCCTTGTTTTTAAAATGAGATACTGTAAAATAATGAATTCAGGATTCCATAAAAAAACTTTCTGTTCACATAATTTGCTTTATGCGCAGGTTTCATTAAGACGTATGTATNGAATTCAGGATTCCATAAAAAAACTTTCTGTTCACATAATTTGCTTTATGCGCAGGTTTCATTAAGACGTATGTATTTACCGATAAGCAAATAGTTTAATAAGAGGTTGTTGACATTTTGTACGAGTGATATTTTTTCCTGTTTTTAAAGCATTAATATTGGGAAAGGGGGACATGAGTGGTATTTAAATTGGCCGTAGTTATATTGGCAATACAAACAGCAGCGAAAATCGCGGCGTAGAAGGAAGGCCTTTAATTTTCTCCCCTGTGTATTTCGCTGAAAGCGAAAGGAAAGTGAGCTGTAATGAAGCGAAGAAAGCCCAACATTTGAATGGGCCGGCAGCTCTCGGGCGCTTGTTTGCCGAACTGTTGTGGATTGTGGACAGAGCAGACAGCGAGCGCAAACACGCCGTCAGTTCTTGCAGTCAACTTCTCCCTCCACCTTTTCCCATACCCACCACGCAGACACTTTAGCATTTCGTTTTCGCCGGATCTCCCAACAACCGTTACCCCGGGCCAGATATGCGGTACTTCTCCGCTACGCCGTATGTAGCAAAATCGGCGTCGCCGATCAGCAGAATATCGGAGCAGCTTCATAGCTGATTGAGCAGTTTGAAAATCCTGCCTTGCTGTTTTTTCTTCACGCGTGTGCGTCTTTAAAATCAGACCGACACGCGGGGTATCAGGGGCTTATTCAAAGCTATTCGTTTCGTTTGCTGTCGACATAAATTTTCGTTATAACTAGAATTTTCGTTTCCTAACGAAAGAGGTATTTTCTGTGTTTTCAAGTGTTCGTTTGTCGTCGCTGCGTTCGATATCACATTCGAAAAGATTACGAAGCCCTTCGGTCTTTCGTTAAGTTTCATTATGTAAACTTGGCGGGTGCGTGGAACAGGTTGCTAAATATTTGTAACCGAAGAAGATCAGAATCGTGAAATAATGCGCCTTTCTGCAAAACACGAAAATATATTTCAAAATAAAATGATTTTAATTGCACTAATTAATCTTTCTGTTTAAATTTTTGAACTACGTAAGCAGAAGTGTAGGCTGACGAGTGTGAGGGTATTTTATTAGTTAACTACATATGTTTGTAATAAAATACAAAACTTAAATACAGATTTTATTCAAAAATTCTTTTAACCTATGTAGTTTGGAAAAGAACCAATATGTTGAAAACTGTAAATGATTTTTGGGAGTATAAAACAAAATTACTCTCTCTTTAAAACTATTTAGATAAAATTCATACCACATTAGAGTTGAGTAGAAACGTTAGACCGTGTATTTTGTTGTCCAATGCTTATTTTGTAATCTCGATATTTAAAATAACAAATGTTCCAGCATGCCGTAAATAGCCTGCACCTAAATCTCCAAATGGTAACGCATTAAAATCTGAGTAGGCCCACATGTGTCAACCAAAGTACCGTTTTCCTAGTATTCATTATTTGTTTAAAATTAACATTTAAAACCCTACAAATGCAAATATAATATTTTAGTGCTTTGCTGCTTCAGTTTATTGATATTTTTAATATTAATTCATAATTTTACAAATAAACCCCTATATATTTGTTAAAATTCAAGTGGATATTGTTGCCGCGTGGTATTCGCTAACGAAAACCCGAACATCGCCAAAGGCTCGGAGGGCAGTAACGAAAAATGACTAAGAATAGGAAATTGCCTTTCTAGAAGATTTTATTCGTTTTGTGGGCTTTCGAAACCTAACGAATATGAAAAATTAAGGAATAACTTAGAATAAACCCCAAGAACAGAATCGGCGATGTAACGCTTAAGCGCGATCAATTCCGACACTGTAACTTTAGGACTTATTACACGATTGAAATGAATGTGGTCTGGTTCTATCCTGTATATGATTGCAACGCGATCGTGAACGTAAGTTGGCACCGCGCATGCGCGAGGCACGTGTTGAGCGGTGGGGGAGACTGTCGGCAATTTCAGGCGAGGACGAAAATTTCTGGCCAGTGTTTCTCGTGAATGTGCTAGCACTCTGATTTTGGCGCTAAAATAAAATATCTCATCTGGATCTGTCAATTTAAGCTATACACCCGAAAACCCATTTCAATATTTTCTTTTCATTCCCATAAACCATAGAAAATATTTCCCGCTAGCGAAGGCGTATTCGTGCCAAACCCACGGTGTGTAACCTATAAAGCAGCACCCCAATTTACCCCCTCTCTATTCTATATTTCAAGCGAATGCACTAGTACTCATCGTAACGGACCTAATGACTTGTATTAATGAGCCTATTAACTGACGAGATGATGCTACAAGCACAAACACTGTACTGTTAATAACTGTTATTTCTGGGTCGCCTCAAATCAGACTGTGGTCCATTCACGGTTACTTCCAATTCTTCTGAAGCCCTGCTGAAATTCCGCTTTCAGCCTATTCCTCCGCCTTGGGCATGCGAAGCTCAACTGCATCTTGTTAATTACGCCATAGGGATAACGCACCATATTCGTGCGCGGTCTGTTGAATAATGTTATTCATGAAAACTCTTTCTTACTGTTTTTATTCATATTAATTACAAAATGTAGCATTATAATTTATCGAATATAAAAGTAAAAGTTAAGCTTAACCAAAAATAAGAAACATTTGTGATAACAGAATTATAAAACTATTTTTATACATGCCATGTTTAGGAAACAAACAGACAAGTTAAACAAGGCGTGATATCTTTAATGCATGATATAAAAAAATGCAAAAATACCGCGGATAGACTAAATATTTTTTAGTATTTCCTTTTATACGATCATATTGGTGTTGTAATATTTATATTAGTGTTCTAATGAACTGTATCACCTGCCAAAAATATGCTGAAGAACAAGAAAATAAAGAAAATAGCAGTGAACGAAAAAAATCTAGGACGCCCAAATAAATCGTAACAGTTAATCGTAAATGAACTTACCCTACAGGTAAAAGACAACTAATTAGGCAAGAAAAACGATGGACAACAGCCACAGTGAACATACATAGGGAATCTATTATTTCCTGGTCAAGTATTAGTTCACTAATCGAAATAATAAAACCCAGCCAAAAAAAAAAAAAAAAAAATCTAACGAAATACGGGTTAATAGACTTCTGTCTTCTTCTTTTCTTCTTGGATTTTTATCACAAATTTTCTAAGAACGGTTGGAGTTTCAATTTTTATTCCCGAATGTCACAGCATTTTTGTTTGACAACACTCGTAAATGATGAAGAGTAACTTCTACATAGTAGTCTATGAGAAGTGCTGAAATTGGTCATTTACACGAGCTGCAGCCGATTATCAAATATCGGCTTGTCAGCGGCAGTTGACAGCTGACAAAATAGTTACGGCTTTATTGGTGATACGTACCTTCCGACCGCGCACATCATTGGTCACAATTTCACCTACACTGTGGCATGATGTAAAGGAATGAATTGTTTCGCGATGGAATTTTCAGCGGTTATTGTACAAAATAATGCTGCCTATTGTTTCGGGTATTAAATTTATTAAATTAATTATTAATTAACATAAATTACGAACTAAACGCGTACGTTCACGTAACTTAATACTTTTTGTATACGTGCGATCAAATTCACAGATTTTATGAAAGAAAGAATATACCAAATTTCATAAATTTTGAAAGAGTTTTCAAGTATTTGAGGTAAATGTTTTGTAAGTATTATATTATTAAGGTATACTTATTTTGGCGCGTTGAGGGTAATTTAATTATATTCTTTGATCAAACCTTTATTAATTGTATTTCCTGTTTTTCTTCGGTCATTTCATCGTTTTTTCTACTTACATAAATTATTTGCATACGTAATAAAATGTTATTTCAGTCACGCCAAAGAAGTATAACCTCTAACGCGCGTACATAAGTACACGCACACATTTTTTTATTCTTACCATAATTTACTTATAACGCAATACATCCGAATAACTTAAATGTAGTATTAAGGAATTCTCCATTACACAAAAATACTTCCTGTTGAACCCATAGTTTAATGGATGTCATAAAAACTGTGATATACGAATGCAGATTTAATAACTGTAATTCTTACTTGAATTAAGCTAGTCTGGGCCACTGCAAATTATAAAATGTTAACATTTATTTATATCATTACACTCCTAATTTCTCATGTCATATAATTTGGTGACACTCAAAGACATCATAAGAACTGGAAAATCAATATCAGGGACAAATTGTAAAACGTGATACTTTTAACAAGTTAATAGGAGAGGAAAATGTCTACTCTTATCCGTTGCCAACTTTGATACCACAGTGCTGCGAGTAACTATAGGTTGTTCATCGTAAAGTGAGCATTTCTTAAGGACGTGCTAAAAAGTTTGTTTCAGACTATTAGTATTTTTTCGCCAACTGTTAATATAAGAATTGTTATATGACTAGTCAACACAGTGTATGTATTTTATATCTCCTAAAGTTTACGTCTGAGACCACAAAAAAATTAGAAGTTTTTGGTTTTTATGTCTGCTGAAAGGGCATAAGTAAGTGGTCACTTTACCGTCAATATTATATATAAGACTTTTAATAGCGTGGAAGTTATAACTTTTTGGTTGAATATTTACAACGAAACTTATCGTAGTTTCCGACTAAAATTTGCGAAGACGTTTTATATTTCTAGATATACAATTGTTTTTAAATTTCAGATTTAGTTTTTTTTGGAGGGTTTTAAATAATGATTTCTTTATGTGAAATATTACAAAAAATGTGTAACTGGTTTTAAGTGTGATTTCTTTCCGCATTTGCAGTGATTTTTAATAGTGTGTAAACAAAACATTCTGTAACGTGCTCCACACGATATACATGAGAACGTCTTAAATAACCATGGTAAAATCTTTGATATTTTCAATATTTTTTGCATATCTTTGCGAACTGAGAAATATTTTTGGTACTTCTGTCATCAAACCAACCTGAGTGATAGACGCATACTTTTTTTTTACTTAGACGTATTCCTTTCGAGTAATTTCTTTTTTTTCATGTTAGAAAAAATAAGTTTTGCGGCATTTATAAATTTAAATTTTCTCCTTTCCTAACGCAATAAATCTGTTTTGTACTCATTAACCAGTCTAAAACTCTTAAGAAAAATTAGTCTTGCAAAAGTGACCAAATCTCTATCCGTTAAAAAAATATTGCCAGGCGTTAACTGTCTGTATCACCCCTTATCGAGAAATTATTGGTTTTAGTGTCATGATATGAAGAGTCATTACAGAAGCATTACGATTCATTTTTCCGTGCACATTTTTATCTTCATTATTAATAGGTGTTCCCTTGTTGTCATTCAAAGGTGATTAATATGTAACATTTTGTATTAAGTTAATTGTTGCATAAAATGCATTAGTATTTAATGTATTTTGCATGTAATTATGGATAAAGTAATAAGCTAAGCTTTTGCTGTCACATTTTTCAATATATCATCCTAAATTTGAATCAGGAAGAATTAAATAAAAAATTAAACTTTGCAGGTGACACTGGCTCTAAAGAGAAACCTTCCCCCGCCATATGCGACTTTTTTTAGCTTGTTTAGTTTTCAAAATAAAAATGGAAATACCTCTATACCATACTAGCTATGGACATTACACTGCAGTACATGCAAGACAAGGGAACTACAAAAATAGAATAAAGACACAATATTAACTCTACCAAAATTTGGCAAACTGAATATCATGACACAAATACGAGTTTGCAGCTCAGTCATTATGTCTGTACAGCTGTGCATGGTCAATTTACTGTTACTTCCAACTTTTCTAAGGACCAGCTATAAGTTCTGCTTCCAGGATATTCCTCCGCCTTATGCAAACAATGACCGAATCTAGAAATTACACCAAACTGACAGCGCACCGCATTGGTGCGCACTCAGTGTAACAATATTTTTCATAAGAACTATTTATTATTATACATTACCAACACGCCTATTTTCTCCCTATTTTATTCCTATTAATTAAAAATCAAATGTTATTATTAGTAAATAAAAATATTTTTAAGTTAAATTTGATAGAAATAAGGTATTTTTATGTTAAGAGAAATACAAAACGCTTGTGATACCCCACGTATTTAGAAAACAACCAATCACGTCATACATGGGGTGATATTTCACAGGTTTCATTCTAAAATAGTGAAGGAATCGCGAATAGACTATACACTGCAATACAAACAATACAATGGGACTATAAATTCATAACTATATCACAATATTAATTATGCCTGAACTTGGTAAAATCAATATTGTGACATAAAAATAAGTTCATAGCGCAGTATATACGTATGTCTGTACTGCTGTGTAAGGTCAATAGCTCCTTTCGGAATCTTCTTTTTTTAAAAAAATATGAACAAGTTAGGAAAAACCGATANTAAGTTCATAGCGCAGTATATACGTATGTCTGTACTGCTGTGTAAGGTCAATAGCTCCTTTCGGAATCTTCTTTTTTAAAAAATATGATCAAGTTAGGAAAAACCGATTATTAAACACGGCGAGGCAAGGGTACCCTTGAGAAAAGAGGAATGGAGAAATGATGTCCTTACACGGCTAGTACGTTAACAAGCGCGTCGCTGCCCCGGGAGTGTTTCTTGCGCCGAAGTCTAACGGGGAATCCGGATTTCTCCGGCTCGGATCTCCGCGCTCCATCCCCCGAAGAGGGGAATTCGCATCACCGCAGGGTAAGCTACTCTGCATGCATGAGCGAGCTGCCCCCTTGTGGAATGTCCCCTCTCTCTCTCTCATTCTTTCATCCCGCGCCCGACGTGATTAATTGATCGATACATCCCCAGTCGACCGCGGGGTGTCTGGGGGAAAGCAGTGGCGGCGGTGAAAGGGAAGGCAGAAGGGAAACAAGCCGATGTGCGAATACCTGTGGAAGGCGGAGACACTAACTCGCTAGCTTCGGGAAACACGGGCTGTCTTCAGCTGGAGAAAAATACACTGACGGGAGATGATAGTCTGAGATATCTTCTGAAAGCCCAACTTATAATTTTCTCTACTGCCCATTCTGTATATACAATTTGCAAATATAATTTTTTTTATTTACTTTGTATTACTTACGTTTCTAGAACCAAACAAGTAGAGTACATTTATCAAACAATATATTTTCGTTTATGCTTCTAGCTTAACAAGACATTTGTCGCTTATAAACAAATTTATATATGATCATTAATTTTCTAAACCACAGGTACTGGTATTTAATATAAATTATATTTTTAATATATTTACACGCGTTTTGATACATTTGTGTTCATTTAGTAAATCAAAGAATTCGGGCACACTCTATTTAATTTCATATAGTTGTAAATAACCACGTTTTTGACGCTTTCATTGACACACTGAAATTAATAGGCCTGTGGAAACTTCATTATATTCAATTAAATAATATGAACTGAACAACGCGAAGAAACCCACAAATAATTAGGACACAATATTGTTTAATGTTTTCAGTGATTCAGTAAATGTTCTTGAAACTTTTAAATTATGAGTAATTAGGCACGAAAACCCGATGTAGTTGCTGAATGTTATTCTTCTCGGCGATATGATGATAAAAGGCAAAACCTTGATTGTCCAGTATTTTAGTGTAACCAATATGGTTAAAATTTCCTCTAACCTCAACCAAAAAAATTATTTTATGGATAGCTAAAACACCACTAAAACATCACAGATATATCTCCAGCTTGAACCATACCTTAAACGCTGCATTCGTTGAGGTTTACTGTGAAATTGACATCTTCTTACTAAGGACAGGAAAATTCCGCGTTTTAAAACCCATGTGGGCTAGACTTCACGGTGCTATGTATTTTTGAGCCTCAGTTTTAGTGCATTGGATGTTGCCTCAGCGTGTAGGCAGTTTTACCTCAGAGCACATGGCACTGGATAGGGTCATTCTTTCCTTGTAGATCTGTAAGTGGCTCAGAGTTCACCTAGGGGTGTCTACCACAAACTGTGATCCAATTGCAAACATAACATTAATTTACATGTGTTTGATGCCTAGCTTGTCCTAAAATGAATTCCCGCAATTTTCCAGTCCCCATTTCTTACGTAACACTCGCCTCCGTATGTTAATTTCATGTAGTTTCTTGCAGAGTGTACTTCCAGAATACGATTATTAGGATTTTCTCGTTGTTATAGTAGCAATTATTTGGCGAGAGCGAAAATAATTTTATTCAAAAGCCATGTTCACCAGTGTCATCTTCCCGCGCCAATTTTCAAGAGAATTTCCTATAGACTGAGATTTTGGCTACTGCTCATAGACACGTATGACCATACGCATCTAAACACTTGCAAATTCGTATAATTAATTTACACGATGACTTTTGGCACTCCCAAATGAAATCACTCTATAATTATCTTTGTTAATTATTAACATTTGTTTCCGTCGCGTTTTCCACATCTCGAATGAGACTTTCATTATAATACACCATTAATTCGCAGTCTATGAAACCCGTAGCACACCGCGCAGGTATTTATAAAGGGATGGTCGTTGTACAACGCCATTTTAAGCCTGATTTTACTACCACATTTAACATGGAAGGTAACTAGCATTTTGTCCATTGCACTTACATATTATACAAATTATGTAAAAGTTATTGCAAGTTTTCTTATATTTCACTGCGTTTCGACCTCATAATTTATTTATGACTCTAATTTGTTCACGGGAAAATAATTATATAAGATAATAAATCAACTGATCATAATAGACCAGTAGTACCTTCACGATGGTTTCTTAATAAATCGATATTACACGCAAATGTGTGATATTGTAATATGTGCATGTCTTGATTTCCGTGTCTGTTTTGAGAATGTTTAGTATTGGCAAAATAAGACTAACTGCTTAGACCCATTTCTAAGTAACTAGTAATTGAAACAGGAGTAAAATTTCAAAGTCATTTTAAAATGGATTAAATTCTTTTTGCTGAAATTTTGCAAGAAACATTATTCTTGGGTAATGGCAAATTTTAATTCAGCGTTAAAAACTTCGAATGAAAATAAAGAGGTTTGCAGAAGAAAATAAAAACTGCAATAAAGGAATTTCCGTAAGAGGGAAAGCTGAAAGTGTTTTGATATCTTAAAAAGGTTATAAAATAGCAGACCTGCCACGCATTGCCTAGAAAAGGATCAAAAGTAGATATTGGAGAGCAAATGTGTAATTTTAGTTTAGTTATTTAAAACCGTTTTCATCTGGCCACGCAAGTGACCTCCGCCAACATCTGCCGCCTCACAAAATACTTTTTTGTTTTGTTATTCAAGCCCATTGATTGCTATTATAAATAACACAAACATTTTACAACTGACTGGCTCTCTAATTTTTTCTTTTCGTATTACAGAGAAAGACAGAACTAGTGTCAAACATGAAAAAAAAATTACTATAGCAATACTTGAAATAGTCATGTGTAATTACTCCTGTGTTTTACTCCAAATAATATGAAGATCGGTGTTTATAAACATTAATATAAATATAACTTTTAAAATTCTTTCGAAGTTCAAAATAGCAACGCGGGAAAAATCTAAGAAGTAAAAATCATCACAAAACAGTTTGTTTTCAAAAAACATATACATTCACACTCACCCACATATATACACATAGATATGGGCTATTCACGGTAAAGTGAGCACTTTTGAAAGCTCTCTCATTTAGAATAACAGCCAATGACTATATTTTATTGTAGCCTTAGCCGTTAACTTCCGAGTGTGGTGGAATATACACGCTGTGTTTATTACTTACATGGTAATATCTATTTTAAAAAGGTGGTTATAGGATAAGAATGGCTAAAAGTAAATAGTAACTAGGGCTTCAAAAGTACTCACTTTATCGTGAACCACCTTATATAGGCATATACTGATTGTTCGTAAATTGTTGGGCATTTGTAAGGGGTGGTAGGGCACAGAGAGATAATCATTTTTACATAAGCAACATGTGTCCGGAAACACTCCCTACCGAGCTATAGGCGTCAAACGATGTGCGCGCCATTTGAATTTGGCGCGATGCCTGGGCCAATCATGTGCAGCAGATAACAGCTACCAATCTCCGCTCGCGAAGGCAAACAGCTGATCGCAGTACACAAACAAAGGAAGATATGTGAATTACGGCTCACCTTTACAGGAACTGTACGAAGTGACATATTCCGACTTGCAAGCAGGCGTTAACGCGGCCAACTATGTTATTACACACGCTATCTAAGATCTACTGTGTTTTTTGCACGTCAAGGTATGCGGAAAAAAATTCTCGCAGTCAAATTATCCTCAATGCGCCTCAACAACTAGGTGAGGTGCTCTGCGAATCACAATGTATAGGCCATTCACGGTTTCTTCGTACGTTTTGAAACAAACCTTTGAAAATTCACCCTAGGAGTAATATGTCAAAGTAGTATTGAAATAACTTGTATACCACAAGTATATAACACTGGTTAACTGTAACAGTTATACAATTTTGAATAAATTAATCTTTATGGGGGTAGTATCCACTCCATCTTCGAATTTCCTTACAAATCTTCGTAATGTAAATGTATGACCAGAAATAAAAAATCAAAGCTCGACATGACATAGAAGACTACTTAACGAATTTTTGCAAATTTTTAGGGTTTCAATTATACCTGTATTTTCCCACGTGGGATTGAAATTATAAAATAATGAGGTTATGTTTGATTACGGTTAAAGATTTGCAACTAATCATGTAAGAAATATAAGTTGAATTTCGAAATAACTGTTTAAATGTTTCCTATGCCTTGACTAGCTTGGTTTTTGAATATTGATCCTGAAAATTAAGTAATGGAGGAAAATACATAAATCCAAGACGGAAAGGGTACTTCCGCCTTAACGTAGTATCTTCTATAACTTGTAGTATTTATTTAGTATTCAAGAGAAATTAAAAACAGTGAGAGAAGCGACGTTTTGGCAACGGCTAGTAAGATATAGTTCACACCTAAAATACTGTTTTAACCAAGTTTTTTTGTATATTATTTGTAAATTAAACGTTGCCTATTGAAATATATAAATTTGTAGGTAGTCCTGATAGAAACATAGTTTATTGTTACAGTTAAAAACATCAGCGCAAAATACGGTGCGTAGACCCTAGTGACATTGCGCTTTTTTTTCGACCGAGGAAAAACTGTAAGCAGAGCGAAGCTTGTCGCCCTCTCTGACTCTTTCTCTCTCGCTCTCGGGAAGTTTCGCACCGCTAGTAGATGCAGGAAAATTATAAATGTTATCAATTTTTAGCATATTTTTTACTTGATACAGCAAAAATAATGACGCTTGAATATGAAATTTACAACTGAGAAGTGATCGAAATATTTGAATACACATTACAATATATTTATATGTAATAGCTGGCGGGATACAAATCCGAAGTTGGCAGAAGGGGCGAGTGGCGACATGACATGATGACATGGCGTATTGCTATTGCTAAACAAAACGTTTATTTATTTTTGCTACGAAAAATACTTCAAATTATTACATCAAGTTTGTACACTTTGTATTTAAAAAAAACTTAGGCAAGTTAAGATGATGTGATAAATCTGTGTTTCCATGACAGTAATAAATATACTGTAATCTGTGTCGTAACTGCTGCATGTGGAAGGGTGTGGCTGCTTCGTGGTCGTTACGCTGGCCCGGTGTGTGATTGCAAATATTGGACGTGCGAAATTCATAAGTTTTAACCATTAACTGTTTTTATGACGAAGATAATTATTTTTAAGTAGTGTCTATTTATTTATCACAACGTAACGTAACCCTAGGTGTATGAAACAAAATTGTTTAACGTGCTTACGTTTCTGTGTTCTGAATGTTTGCCACAATCCCAACAAATTACTAAGTCCAACCGGAAAATTTTAAATAAATAATTAAATATACCTAATAAAAATTAAGTATCTATGCAAAGAAAAATTAACTAAATAAAACCTACCGTAGGACTATTTGTGTGCACTTTTACCACTATCTTTTAAGTTTGTTACTGCAACGAAAAAAAAAAATAAGCGACACGAGTTACGTGTTTAAATTTACTGTCTTTTTGGTTGGACTGGTTGCTGCTTCGTTTTCACATTTATTCCAACTAAGGCCGTCCTTTAAACAAAATAAGCCAAAAACAATTCAATAACAAGGGGTTAAATACTACAGTTTTCCCCCCACAGTTGTAACATGGCTAAATACAGTCGCTGCAAAATATTAACATATATTATATGTGATGTGCTATATCGTGTATAACAAATATGTTAACAATGTGAATTACCGTAAGAACTGTTGTCAATAAATATATTGTTAAAAAGTCATAAAGCTGGCCGAAATATGTTTTTGGGCCTAAATTGTGAATATTAGTACGTAATGGTTTTTTAAATATGACAGAATTCTTTGAACAGCTCTAAACAGTAAACAATGCATTTGAAAGATAAAGCGTAGACGTCACATGGCAGCGTTTATGTCTACGTGATGCGGAATGATACGTTATTGGTAACCAAAAGTATAAATTTAGTGGGGCTTGAGAAAAGTGCGAAGTAACCGTGAATGGACTATAACAGTCACATCCGGGAGAAAGCTAACTTGGCTCCGCCCTACTCCGTTAAATTATTTNAATTTCTCCAGAATAGGTGAAGCCTAGACTTATCACACAGATTCTTGTGAGTAATTTCCCACTGAACGACATCTATGATTCAGCATCATAGTGCACGTATCTAGAATACTTGGGGTCGTGGTGGTGTAGTGGCCAGACTACTCACCTCCGACCAAGGCTAACCGTGTTCAATTCCCGTTCGTCCAACTCCGGATTTTCACATGTGGGAATTATTGCCGAACGATGCCGCTGGTCGGCGGGCTTCCTCGGGAATCTCCCGTTTCCCCCACCCCTTCATTCTGGCGCTGCAACATACTCACCTCGCTTCACTCCTATAGGCTCTAAAGATAACAAGGCTAATAGCCGCCCAAATCTCTTTACTTACTAACTCACTCACTTATTTCGCTCTGCCTGCACATATGTCACCCAGGCAGCGCGCCAAATTCAAACGTAGTTCGCATTGTTTTGACACCTGTAACCCGGCAGGGGGCTTTTCTGGACGTTTATTCCACATATCGAAATATTTGTCTCGGTGTGCCTTACCACCCCTTCAATTTATGCCCAAAACGTTTTGAATTCTTAGTATATACGTGTATACATAGACATGTGAAACGTCTCCGCATCCAATATGGAAAAACTTACCAACAGCAAACATTTTCCAAATTTATGAATGAGCTGGAAGGCATTGTCCTATAAAGCAGCCAACCACACAGTGGTTTTGAAACTTCGGAGATCTAAGAAACAACATGCTGTAAGTATAACTTCCAAAGTTAACATATTACTTGTAGTACGATATAGCAATTCAAGTGAACTCGAGTCATTTTTTTCTGCTAGGGATACAACGCAGACTCAACTACATGCAATGTTATTCTACCTTTATTTAAAAATTAAGTATGTCGGGATTCACTTCTCCCTACCTCTGCAATCGTAAATCCATGATACGTAATTTTTTAACGACTACGAATCCACTCAGCCAACTTAGGAGTATTTTAAGGTATACAGAGATAAATAACGAAAATAATTTCTGCATTATTAACATTTTAGTAGAGCTTTACAAGCGGACCTAAACTAATTTCATAAATGCCAAAACCAACGGAAAGTTTTCTCCTGCCACTGTGTACATCTCTGTAACCAGAATATTGGGGTGAGTCAGAAATTTTTAAATGGTATGACTTGATTAGAGTATGTGGAAGTGTTACCTGCAATTTTTGCGCTATCATGAGCGAACAGCAAGGCAACGCGTTGTTATCACAGGAGCGTATAAATTAAACTGCATTTATCTCGATAATTGAAACTTAAATGATCTTAATGCAGATAGTTGACGTCGAAGTCTTTAAATTGACGAAAAAGGGCATTCAAATGGTGATTTTCAGGAGAAGTGAGATGATTGATCAGTTCAAGGGTAATCTGGAACGAATTGAGTTGCATTGGCATTGTCTTCAAAAACTTAAATTTTATCATAATATCTGCCATTTTCTGAACATTCATGATCGCCCATTATTTCGAAAATTTTACTAACAATCATTATATATTTTAAGTTATGAGTTATATTGTCGGCTTATTATGCTACTCGCATATGGAAGCATAATATCAAAAATATCTCAGAAAATCTGTCATGTAAAAATTGTAAGCGGAACAGTAAGTGGCAAAGTTAGCGACCTTGATTACACAACAATTTATTCTGAATTAGAAAGAGGGCCTTGATTAGCTGAGAGTTGAAACAGAATATGCAAAGTGTATATATATATATATATATATATATATATATATATATATATATATATGTGTGTGTGTGTGTGTGTGATTTTTATTTTTATGTTTGTTGGAAAAACAGCTCACCACTTTTTTTCTCGCTTACTTCTGGTATATTATTTTGCGTTGTTTATCAAACGAACATACTCTCACATAAATAGTACGACCACAAATGCAAACACAGTGTTCCCTCGTGACGTTACGGGACTTCCCTCGATTTTATATTAGTTTCGTCAATTTGGAGTTAACTACCTCACATTATATTTTTAAGGTTGGTTTTCTTACTCGCCGCGTTTTGACATAAGTTAAAGCGCGTGATTTTACCTATAATTTTAGAAAAACAATAAACGTAAGTTACTAATTTTTNGCGTTTTGACATAAGTTAAAGCGCGTGATTTTACCTATAATTTTAGAAAAACAATAAACGTAAGTTACTAATTTTTCTATGCTTTCTTTACCTACACTATAATACATTTTTTTTGCCACATGTGAAGCCATATGTGCTTTATTTTTCAGATTNTTATGCTTTCTTTACCTACACTATAATACATTTTTTTTGCCACATGTGAAGCCATATGTGCTTTATTTTGCAGATTCATAGAAAATAGTAGAAATAGAAAGTTTTCGCTCGTACATTTGCAACAGCTTACCTAGAATTTCACACCAAAAAAAAATTAGATTGAAGTTTAAGGAGTACTTCGCGCAAGCACTATTTGCCACGTGCTGAAATTACTAAGAATTCGCCCTCACACAGCTTGCTTGTCCTCACAGTGCTCTGATTGGCTACGGGGGAGGGAGCAATTTCGCCTCTCCCAATCACCGAATTCAGGCTTATTGCACGTGTGCTGCAAACCGCACATGTGTTCGACTGCGGGCCTGCAGGAAGCCGCTTGGGAGCTTCAGAGCAGCGACCCGCCACATTTGACGGCTTGCCGCAATCATAGCCTCTAATTGGGGAGGGGGTTAACTGCGGCACATACCCATAACTTTACCACTGTGCCAACGCTAAAATATTCACATACAGCCCACCAACTGATTAAAAAGTACAGGAGTACGTTGTTTTAAAATTTTAATTTATATTCTTTAATGTTCTTCCGCTCTTAATAAAAAAAAACGATCAGGTATAATTTTCTTGAATTGTTTATCAGACAATTTGAGCACCAAGATTTGCAATCTCAAAGCCGGGCGGGGCCGCGGAGGTGTAGTGGTTAGACTACTCGCCTCCCGCGTAGGCGCACCGGGTTCGGTTCCCGGTGGGTTCGCTCCCCGATTTTCGCATGCGGGAATTGTGCCAGACGATGCCGCAGGCCGGTGGGTTTTCTCGATGGTCTCCCGTTCCCCCAGCCCTTTCATCAAGACCACGATGTTTAGAGCCGCCCAAATCTCTCCGCTCTCCACGCAAAGCAGAAGGCCGGGCCACCGGCGGGGGTTCGGGTAATTGGGAAGTTTTCCTTCAAGCTACCCTCGCAAGGGGATCCTCCCAGCCTCAATGCGTAGCAAGTCCTTCCCCCATACCGCGTTCATCCCTTGTCACATACGACAGCTTTAGTAAAGTGCCCAGAATTAACTTGAAACAGGAAACTCAGTGAATCGGCTTCGTCCTGCGCAGTGGGGTACGGCACCAACTGTCCCTCCAGAAGTCCACTGGTTTGCACGTGAGTGCGTTCCAGTGCCACGCAAGGTTCTGGACGAGGGGCAATCGATGTGATGTGCTAGCGATAGTCGTATGTACGATTCTTAAACACATATCTTCAAGCCCAGCAGTTGTGTTATTATGGACACTTTCCTTAATGAATAATATGCAAAACACTCGCCCAGCAGTTAGTTATAGTGTCAATACGTGCAAATGTTGTTCACGATGAAGCGAGCAGTTTTAAAATCAACCCTTCGGAAAAATGTCACTCCTTGTGTCTGCGTGTATTTTAACGAGTACACTGACTGGCATGCGCCCTTTGAAGTTGGTAACGNAAAAATGTCACTCCTTGTGTCTGCGTGTATTTTAACGAGTACACTGACTGGCATGCGCCCTTTGAAGTTGGTAACGAAGAAGAGAAAGTATTTCAATGTCTTGACGCTGAATTAAAAGTGATAGAAAACATTTGAGACTACTGAAATTAATCGTTTTACTTTCTGTATATTCAATGCACATAAGTGTATGAATAACCAAAATTGTAAAATATTCGCTATTTTATGATTCCACATTTTCACTCGGCCGTCGCATGGATTAAGTGAGTAGGCCCATGGCAATGTTAATTTTACAAATGGCGGAAGTATACGGAATATGCATACAAGCTGAGCTTTAGCAGGACTTTCAAAAGTTCCCATTTTACAGTCAACAGCGTTTACTTTATTATTGGGGAGATTTAACTTTTATTTTATGGATACACCTTTGATAACGAACATCGGATAGTTTTAGAAAACAATTACAATTTGATCAAAAATATATTCGTAGTGAACGGGATACTTATTTTTATATAAAATATCGATATTTTTTAACTTGACAGCAAACAATTCACATATTTCAAAGCAATAAATTTACTACCCGCAACGTATAATAAAAACGTGAGCGGGTAAGTAATATTCAAAGTACGTAGTGTCANAAAGCAATAAATTTACTACCCGCAACGTATAATAAAAACGTGAGCGGGTAAGTAATATTCAAAGTACGTAGTGTCACGTAAAAGTGGGGGCCCCCAATTACTCTGCCTTAGTCACAAAAAAATTCACTGGTTGGCTCTGTTTCCAAACTGAAAGAAAGAAACTCTTGGATCAAACAATATTTGTTCCTGTAAGGAAAATGGTATGTTTAAATAGTGCCAAATAAATACTTTTTTGGTCTAAAGAAATGTTATAGTTAAATGAATTTGTGTTATATCAATAAACCACTCTGTTGTTTTACACAAACAAAACTAATTGGGTGTTGGATCGGCAACATCTGGCACTGAATCAGTTAGCTTGACACAAACATAGCTTTTTGGGCATATCAGTAAAAAAGACTTGCCGTCGTTTAATTGACTGAATATAGCTTAGTCAATATTATTTCAAAAACCTTAACTGTAATGCATTACATTGCATTTTATAACACGGTGTTTCATATTGTAAATTTTTACAATTTTATTGGGCTGTAAAAGCAAAAAAACTTAGTTTTAAGCCATTCTAAGATGGTGTCATATGGTACAAAATTTAACCACAGCTGTATGCGTATCTACCTGAAATAACGCGGTAATCAAAATCTGGTTATTCATTATGTGACTTCAAACATACAAAAGAGTATAAAAGAATACCCCCAACTCTGAAGGTCTTTAATATCAAAACCAAACAACCTACAACCTTGATTGACAAATCAAATGAACCGTGAAACCATGAAATTGGTTCACCATACATACATAAATGTTCAATGTGACCACTACGAGCGGCCCGAACAACATCTACGTGAAAATCAAACTCGTTCCACACTCTTGTTAGCATGTATAGTGTTGCGATTTGGATGGCGTCCGTAACTCTCGTTTAGAGGTCGTCAATGTTAGTCGGCAATGGTGGACGTAACACACTTGATCCTTTATGTACTCCCATAGAAAAAAATCGCACGGGGTNTCAATGTTAGTCGGCAATGGTGGACGTAACACACTTGATCCTTTATGTACTCCCATAGAAAAAAATCGCACGGGGTAAGATTCAGGCTTCTTGGGGGCCAGTGATCAAGAGCCTGGTCACCAGCTGCTCCTCAACGAATCCAGAGTAGCGGCAACGTCTCGTTCAGATATCTGCGAACAGCTAGGTGCCAATAGGATGGCGCACCACAAAGAAAACATCAGACCGCCCATTTCGCATTGATGTGTCGAATGCGAGCTCGTTACTTCCTCACCACCTCAAACCGAGAGTTAGGAACGCCNACGCCCATTTCGCATTGATGTGTCGAATGCGAGCTCGTTACTTCCTCACCACCTCAAACCGAGAGTTAGGAACGCCATCCATACCGTAACACCGGACATGCTGACCAGAGCGTGGAGTGAGTTTGTTTATCGCGTAGATGTCGTTCAGTCCGCTTTGATTGGTCAATCAATGTTGTCGGTTGTTTGGTTTTGATATTTTAGACCTTCAAATTTAGGGTATTCTTTTAGACTCAACCTGCATATTTCTCTCTTAACAATTATATTTCTCGTGTTAGTTTAAAATACTTTTTTCGAAGTGTTATGTTTAGTGAAAATTTTTAGCTATGAAGAAAATATATTCGGTAATGTTATAATGACTACAGCGATGTTTAAAACCGACAGGATAACGAGGGCAGTGCTGTTGAGGGAACGGGCTTCCTACAGATAATTTTGTAAGGATCAAACGATGCGAGTTCTTGAAGCGTGAAGAGTACGTCACAGGATAAAAGAACCTCGGGTAACATGTTTAAAGTCGGGAGTTAGGATCCTCTGAAGCATGCGGGAGTTGAGACATCGTCCACAGCCACCAAGTATGATGTAAGTTCTTGTTTTTTTAAAATTTTTTTTACCTAAAGTGGCTTAAAATAAAACTTGTTATTTAAATTCCCCATTTTTATATAAATACAATTCTAAAGAATTTTCTGAAAAAGGAGGTATTATGAAACTGAAATATAAGTTTGGAACACATAATTTCCTCAAATCATTTGAAGGGGGAACACATACTACTGAAGCAATCAAGAACTGTTTAGTTTAAAAATCATCATATGCAAAATGTAAAAATCTGCCTTGCGGTTATTGGTAACTGCTTATCTCAAGAATTAACAATATATACGGTTTAGCCGTACTAGAAAATTTCACAGTAAACGAGTGTATTATGTAGTAATATTTTCTGAAATGTGAGAAGTATGCAAACAATTACAGGAAGTTTTTGAACTCTACTTCCTGTAATGTATTTTTTTGTAATTTTACTCATATTCGACTATGTGACTTATATAAATATCACACATTATTAATAACATAAATGACGCCAGTACTTAGGGTTAACTTCATTCTAATTGATATTACAAAAAAATGCTGCGGAATAAGTATTTGAAACTACGTACGTCTTAACTTGAAAGCGTTGAATTATGGAATCTAGCAAGACGAAAAAGTTTTTACGTGTCAGGTCCCATCTGCGCTACTATGACGGCATGCAAAAAAAAATTGCCTCTAACATGACAGCTGCAAGCAGCTGGGTGAAATCCGTCTCTAAGTCAGAAGCGAAAATACCATGTTTATACCGTAGGGATTCATCAAAAAAAAAAAAGTCGGTCAAAGAGGTACTGCAAATATTGTATATACTTCAACATAACCATAAATTTTATTACTTTTTACATAACCTTTATAAATTCCTTATTAAAATTGATGTACTAATAATACAATTGTGAGATAAAAGAAAAATTATAATAAAATAATTTACTTGATATACACGAAAGGTAGGCATTTTTAAATTACACACAAAAAAATTAAAAGAATAAAGTTTAAAAGAAATCTTTATGCACTGCTAAGTCACATATACGATAGCCCTTGACCAAAAATCACGCGGCTGTGAATACGTAAAAAATATAAACAAACGATATCAGAGAAACTAAGCGTCAAAAATTTCAGAGGGCCATGAAAGTATTCATTGTTGATGTATGTGAAAAAAGAGTTAAGCCTGATGAAAAGGTATCGCAACACCACACAAAACTGGTACGAACTATGCTGTGACAATGCAGTGAATGTTCCACTTTCATCTTACTAGTGTTCGGGAGCTACTACAAAGAGAAAATTCTACTCTGTGATTTGAGCGGATTCAGGTTAAGGCTCCACAACCAACCAGCGTGTTTTATAGGACATCTCAGAGGACATTTTGGGTNGATTTGAGCGGATTCAGGTTAAGGCTCCACAACCAACCAGCGTGTTTTATAGGACATCTCAGAGGACATTTTGGGTGACTCGGATAGCAAGGAGGCCGAACCGGCCACGGTTTGAGCCAAAATCACAGCAGGACTAAACATTTTCAAAGTACCTAAAGACTGCCAACTGGTTCGCAGCCCACACTAAGATGTCCCGCTTTTAAACTCTTCGTGCATGACCATGTGATCTACGTGACGCTAAACCCATTTTTACTGTTTGTTTTTCTAGGTGTGGTAAGTAAGACCGAATGATAATACATTTTTGTTTTTCCCGAAATGCACGCGCATGCGAAGTGAGAAGACTCCCGACGAATAAAAAACTTTAGCAAGTTGCTGTGTGTAAAGTTTTTGTAATTAACGGAAATCTTTTCACGGAAATGTATATATTTAATATAGGCGCTATAGAAATGCGACAATATTTAACAGCAAAGGGAAAGAAAAGAAAAGTGAAATACGGAACTTCCTTTTTAATGTAACTTTGGTTTTCGGGAACGAACAATACCGAAGATACACGAAGCGTTTTTGCCACTATGATAAAAAAAATCGCTATTGGGGCAGTTAGGATATTCAGGCCTCTGACACTATTAAGTTTCAACATGAAATTGCAACGCAAACCACCTCCATATAAAGTAGACGCTCAAATAATTCCAACATTGCTAGTGATTTAATTTTTTTTTTTTGTGATACTTAAGTGAATTACATACACTACTTCATACCTCATTAATCTGGCTGATAGCTGAGTTTCCAGTGTCACGAGATAGTTTTCGTTCGTGTTTGTTTACACCACCATATTAAAACCATTTGTACTCTTTCTTTACGCAGAAAAATGCATGCATAAAAAGTTTTTTTTTTTTTGGGGAAACTTCACACACGGAAATAGTTACTATAACATCAANGATTTGAGCGGATTCAGGTTAAGGCTCCACAACCAACCAGCGTGTTTTATAGGACATCTCAGAGGACATTTTGGGTTACTCGGATAGCAAGGAGGCCGAACCGGCCACGGTTTGAGCCAAAATCACAGCAGGACTAAACATTTTCAAAGTACCTAAAGACTGCCAACTGGTTCGCAGCCCACACTAAGATGTCCCGCTTTTAAACTCTTCGTGCATGACCACGTGATCTACGTGACGCTAAACCCATTTTTACTGTTTGTTTTTCTAGGTTTGGTAAGTAAGACCGAATGATAATACATTTTTGTTTTTCCCGAAATGCCCGCGCATGCGAAGTGAGAAGACTCCCGACGAATAAAAAACTTTAGCAAGTTGCTGTGTGTAAAGTTTTTGTAATTAACGGAAATCTTTTCACGGAAATGTATATATTTAATATAGGCGCTATAGAAATGCGACAATTTTTAACAGCAAAGGGAAAGAAAAGAAAAGTGAAATACGGAACTTCCTTTTTAATGTAACTTTGGTTTTCGGGAACGAACAATACCGAAGATACACGAAGCGTTTTTGCCACTATGATAAAAAAAATCGCTATTGGGGCAGTTAGGATATTCAGGCCTCTGACACTATTATGTTTCAACATGAAATTGCAACGCAAACCACCTCCATATAAAGTAGACGCTCAAATAATTCCAACATTGCTAGTGATTTAATTTTTTTTTTTTGTGATACTTAAGTGAATTACATACACTATTTCATACCTCATTAATCTGGCTGATAGCTGAGTTTCCAGTGTCACGAGATAGTTTTCGTTCGTGTTTGTTTACACCACCATATTAAAACCATTTGTACTCTTTCTTTACGTAGAAAAATGCATGCATAAAAAGTTTTTTTTTTTTTGGGGAAACTTCACACACGGAAATAGTTACTATAACATCAAAAGGAAGTTATGTGGATTAGTGCAAAGTTATATTAAATCCAAACGATCCTCGTTACTTAGGTAAAGAAGAGTCGGTAAATTTATGAGGATTTGTATAATTTTTAACAGGCACTTTTCCGTAACTTCACAGAAAAATTTCTAACAGTGGAAGCTGGCATTTACTTGCAACTGCTTGGTGCATATAGAGTTAAAAATTTCTTAAAATTAAGGAATGCAAACAGTTAAAAGTAATATATATTTACCTAAGTATTATAATTTCTCAGTTATAAACTTGCTGTTTATCTCACGACAATTCTGTATATTTTCTGATTAGGGATGAAAAACCATGACGGAGCATGCTGGAGCACTTATACGTTCCCGACCACTCACAAGAAATGTGCGTGTAATCCATTAAAGGCTGTTCACTGTAAACTGAGCACTTTTGAGGCCCTAGTTTTTCTTCCGTTAGGCTATTTTTTATCCTTTAACCACCTTTTTTAGTATAAATATTGCCATGTAAGTAATAAACACAGTGTGTATATTCCACCGCACTCGGAAGTTAACGTCTAAGGCTTAACTAAAATATATTTATTGTCTATTATTACAAATGAGAGGGCTTTCAAATATGCTCACTTTACCGTGAACAGCCCATAGCCACATGACGTATGCTGCAGAACCACGTTCTACGTCCGATTCACGACGAGGAACATGTACGTATAAAACTTTAAAGTAGATATTCTTAACAACACGGTTCATTATGATCGTGTACGTGTTGTGTAGGAAGCATCCTCGATGTTTTATTTCCTGGCGTGTGCATGAAACCTTCAGGCAACAGCATCGCAGGAGAAAACAACAATAAAAAGTAATTTAACGTTTTTATTTAAAGACGTTATCTAAAAAGAAAGATTACCTTTTCCCTTTCCGTTGCCCTTTTTAAAAACGTGTATTTTATGTAAAACAATTGTTTTATGCTGGTAACAAATTAATAGTGACAGTAGTTTCATAAACAAAGTTTTCAATGTGCTGGGTAGGTTTATCCAAAAAAACTTATGTAATATTTTTCATTTTACCTTGTAGAAACATACGTGGCTATTACATGTATGTAAAGGTATAACATTGTTACCTATTGTTTAAAACAAATTATAAATAATTAAACTAACCACACAAATAATAAACTCAGAATACCGCAAACTCAGGATAAAAAATACAAAAACTTTTAAAATTGGTAATATGTAAGTGTGATTCTCTGAAAAATTTAACTGAACGCCAACTAAAATATTAAATATATAATTAACTGATTACTGAATTCACGCACTGTTGCCTGGAAGACTTTATAAAAATGAAAGGTAATTTCTAGTAGTGTGTGTTTTGGTTGAACACACGCCAAGAACATCTACTACGAACCACACATTTCATGTACTCGTTCTATGCATACAATTCTTACCTACACAAAATTGATTGTGAGCGAAGCTTTAGTGTGGGACGTGTGAATCAGGTTACACGTACGACCATTCTCCAGGGTTAAGCTCAGTACGGCTGTCTTCGATTATAGCTCAGTCTCAGGACTCATTGGCAGATTGAAATCTCGCAGCCTCCACATAGCATACTAGCGACTGCGGAGAAGCAGACGATGGGATGAAAAAATAAAAGAACAGGTCACACAAAATGCAAAANTGCGGAGAAGCAGACGATGGGATGAAAAAATAAAAGAACAGGTCACACAAAATGCAAAATCCGAAAGATTTGGAGTGAAGCCCGTTAATACTTACGTTGTGGGACCAGACTGGCACCAGTTCAATAACTCACGGATATTTTGCCAAGAAATCTGAATTATGACCAAGAAAATGTTATAAAATTTATTTCGCGAAAAATTATGAAAAATCACCGATCCTGTGAATTGAAAAATCTCGTTGAAGGAAACAAATAACAGTTTATTCTTCAAGTTCTTCCTATTTTTTTCCTTCAGCGTATGTTAAACCATTTTGATATAAAATAATATAATTGCATTAAGACTTAATAGAGTTATAATGAATCAAGCTATTTATATGCTTTGCCATATTTAAATTTTTAATCATAGTGTGGTAATAATAAGACATTTACTTAATATACACGTTAACAAATAAAATTACTTCATAAAATGTTTATCATAATCAAGCAGAAGGAATGTAAACCAATAGTAATGTTACCAAAATAATTTTTAGTAATAGTATGCAAAAGGAAAAGAAAAACTAAAATCTATTTCAATTCCATTTTCGCTTAAAACGGATTGCCAAAACAATGTAATTAAATTGTAAACAAGTACTAAAACTTCGTTTGAAAAACCGGCTACACCAAACGGAAGAAAATGATAGATTGCAATAAGGGTAAATACTTCACTGTAATTTCAACATTCCCAAACATTTGACATAACTAATTCACAGGTGTTACTCATTAGAAAATATTCCTGCGAAATTTTAGATTGAAATATATAATTTACTGTTTATTTTAATTTACTAGATTGTAGACCGGAAGTCTTGGCAAAGGAAGGGCTTCGCAGACATAACATTTAGTTATACTAGGTAGGCAATACAAGATTAAACCCAACCCGCACACTCAAGATTGGGAAGTGAAGGCTCTTTAGCTATGAAGAGATTTAAAACGAGTATGCTAGACTTTTACTCAAGTATAGTTGTGCTGAAGTTGCCAAGCGAAAATAGCCGTTTGAATATTAATTATTAAAAATTATTTTAAATTATTCGGTACATGCATTAATATAATTTGACAGGCGTGCTTAGTCTGCAGATTCCGTGGGCCCGACCCCTCTTCAGGGGTCGGGCCCACGGCCCTCTTCACAATTTTACAAAAATCAACCATTCTTTGTTCATAAACAGTATTTTTGAGTGATAAATACCTCAGTGTAGGGATATTTTAAATGAAAGGTATTGAGAAATTTTTCAGTTAAAATACCACAAATGTTATGATTTTTGGCGAAAAGCTGATGTTTCTACAGCAGGCAACTTTTAGTACGTAAATTTTGTCACTGGATAATATTTTGGTTGGCAGAATTAGGGCATCTATTTGAAACAGGAGTAACATATCTATTGCTGGATTTTTATATTATTTTTTACTTTTTTTATCATTTGCTAAATACCCCCTATTATTGCCTTGGAAAACTTGAAATGGTTTCTTTGGAAGGCTTGTAATGACGCAATATTCTGAATTTTTCGGGACTCAAGTGTAAAATTCTTTCGTGTTTGTGAAGCTTTGNTTACAATATGGCGCTCAACTGTGAGCTATTATAATAAATTCTAGTGTGAAAGTCACCACAAAAACGAATTATTACAGGCTCCTATGCAATATATGTTAAAAACCATTATATAGTAAAACTTGCTTTTTCGTGGAAATGTTATTGATTTTCTAATAATAAATGTATTTAAAAATAACTGTGTTTGGATTTCCTACAATTTTTTTAATGATATTAATAACATTTTAACTTAACTGCTGTAAAAAAGTTTTTGGATAATGGCAAGTGATAACAGTGAAATTATATTTTATGGCAGTGCTTTTACAATAGAAGTTGAACTGCTTAAGATATCGGAAGATGCCAATGATTGTAAAATGTTGTCAATGTTGTTAATGTTCAGTGACAAACAATGATGGTTTTTAATATGCACATTTAGGTACTGTGTATTTTTTGACGCAATATGCTCCACAAATACTTTTTTTTTGGTATTTTTTGATGTAGTGAAATTTTATGGATGTGGGGGATTTTTTAAGCAGTCTGCGGGGATTTTTAATCCATGAAAATTGGCAACACTGGCAGAGACACTCATTTGCAGGCCTTTTAGCAAAATAGGTACCAGTGGAGAAAATTGAACGTTTGCCATATTTCTGGACCAATTAAAATAGTTTCCTCCAAATTTTTCACACTTGTCTTGCTACAGAAGAANTGAACGTTTGCCATATTTCTGGACCAATTAAAATAGTTTCCTCCAAATTTTTCACACTTGTCTTGCTACAGAAGAAAATGTAAACTTACACGACTATATATTTCCACTACAAAAAAATTATTACATATTAAATATTTTTATACCTACTTTATAGCTGGCTTTTACTTGTGGCGATATTCCTTCACCTTTCACTTAGTCACAAAAAAACCTAGAAATAATTTGAAGTCAAATAGTAGACAATATAACATGATTCAAGCAATAATACATACAGAACATAAAAAAAAAAAACAATTGTATCGATCTGACAAACATGATAAGTGATTTAAGTCTGAATGTTACAATTTAAATATGACTATTGAGATATTGGCATTACGAAAATAAAAATTGCCAGTTGAAGTAATTTACAGACGGAAAAAAGGTTNAATATGACTATTGAGATATTGGCATTACGAAAATAAAAATTGCCAGTTGAAGTAATTTACAGACGGAAAAAAGGTTAATTAAGGTAATTAAAGTACATATTTTCATGCCTTTTACAATTGCACTGTGTCATTTTATCGACGCTGTGGTANTTTAATTAAGGTAATTAAAGTACATATTTTCATGCCTTTTACAATTGCACTGTGTCATTTTATCGACGCTGTGGTACTACCCACTAAACCCATCGCAACAATGTTATAATATTTTTTTTTTTGTTTTTGAATACTAAATGGAGAAAAAAAAATGCCAAACAGAGTTTTCAAAAGTGATATATTATCGTGAAACCAATTTGAGCAGCTTTCAAATGCAACTGTCTATTCTACGATGGTTAGGCGCAAGAGTCTACGCCCGCCTGGTTGGAGATTTTTTTCTCCCGCGTTTGAGGCCGAGAATCGCAAGAGCCACAAGAGCTAGACTGGCACGCGCTACAAGTGCGCCTTCGCCGCTACGCGCAAGGGCTCTGAACTGGCGCGCAGTGTTCTCGCAGTGCTGCGTGTACCTGCGGGTCTAGAGCGGTGACCCTGTCATCATATTGCTGGAATGCCTGTGGCAAGGTTCAGTGCATGTCCCTCGAGTACTTCAGCCTGTAGATAACGCGTATATTTTGAGATACAACGCTTTTAAATAAAACCCGTTTTTAATAATGTTGGAGTGCTCAGAAATTATGTTTTTGATGTGCGCGACGTCTTAAATGTAATAGAACGGGGATGGTCTGAAGTAAGTGTTCTTTCCGTAGTTCAACACGCTGGACGCACGTTTTATAGTTTCGTGTAAAAAAAACCTCCATTTCAAAAACAATGCAACGCAGTTCGAGCACCGGGTCACTGAACAGGTTTTATTTTCCTTCTGAGTTAATATCATTTTCGGGTGCTTGTAAATCCAGAAGTTCCCCACCCTGACGGGCGGCAAACACAGCGATGAGTCCTCGACTTCGAACTGTCAACCGCGACAAGCCTCGACCTCCTATTAAACGAGGGTAACGGAGTGCTCTCTAGGGAGCGCGGGTGGCATTAAGTTTCTCGACACCTACGTTGAGAGGAGGGGGTGGTGTGTGGGCCGGCGAGGGAGATTAATTGAATACGCCTCCCCCTCCTTCCGCCATGGCAGCGGCGCCCGAGGGAGAGGAATTACCCCTCGGCGCCGAGAAATCAGATGCAGCCGGGATACAATTCTCGCACACAGCCCATGTTCGCGAAACCAACCGTCGGTGTGCGAAGTGCCAAGTCACGTCGGGCTACCCATCCGGCGACCAATTACGAGGTTTCGCACTACCTGCTCCGTTCCGCATTTCGGCCATTGGGCCGGTGCGGGGAAGAGGGGGGGATGAAGCGAATTAGTAGGGGTCAGTCGTGTCAACGTTGAAGCCTGCAACACCCTTGAATTGAATTAATTCACTCGTTTCCCTGGAGCGCGGTCTGCTGCTCCTAACTCCTACCAGTGGAATGGACGCAACCGTGGTTCACGCGTTTATGCTGTCTACGAGAGGGACGCGCTGGTGTCAAGCAACTTAACACTTTGAGTAATGCAGACCTAGTATTACGTCGCCCGAACTTAATCATTTCAGCCCCAGAATAAATTTACGAGCTGAAGTGTCGCAATCGTTAATTTTTTTTTTTTTTTTGCGAAATTTGTACTTGTGTCGAGTGAACATGCTGCGCGTTTGTTGACGTCGTCATTGACCATTCACAGATAAGAGGTGCATAAATTTCAACAAATCAGACCTCATCCAAGGAAGATGATAAAAGCCCAGACCACCGGGGCCGTGTTGCGTGCAGTGCCAACCTTAAACACCGTTCACGTACGTGTCCTCGATCATGGACAAGAGGACTAAATGAGTTTCCTGTAATATTACGGTATTCACAGTCTTTGATGACAAAGGTGAATCAATCACACCGAAGAGCCAAAAAAAAACTGGTACACCTGCCCAATATCGCGTAGGGCCCCCGCGAGCACGCAGAAGTACCGCAAGACGACGTGGCATGGACTCAACTAATGTCTGAAGGTATGCAGGAGGCAATTAACACTATGAATCCTGCAGAGCAGTCCACAATTCCAGTTTGCGCTCATTTGAGAAAGGGTTGCACGTCACGTTTAATGATTCTTGTCAGTCGTCGTTCGTCCCGTTCGTTCACGATCTTTTTCCGGCTGTAGCGATGTCGAAGATGTAATGTTTTACCGGATTCCCGATATTCACGGTACACTCGTGAAATGGTCGTATGCAAACATCAAAATGCTATCGCTACCTCGAAGATGCTATCTCCCATCTCCCGTGTGCCGACTATAACACCACGTTGAAACTCACTTAAATCTTGATAACCTGCCATTGTAACAGCAGTAACCGATCTAGCTGCCGACCACATCGCGTTACTCTGATTGGTTCCATACCTCTATTATTTGAATACGCATGCCTATACCAGTTTTTTAGGCTCTTCAGTGTACGATGATTTATTAAAAAAATCTTGAATCCAATTCGAGCTTTATCTTCAGTTTTAGTTGAAATCATTTCACTGAATTCTATGAGTAAATTTTCTGAATTTAACGAACTGCATTCAAACTATTGCACTTAATAAATGTTTTATTATGTGAGAGACCCTTGACGTTAAAGAGGTAATAAGAAAAAAATACTTGCTGACTATTATCATTTAAGACAACATCATATTTTTTCTTAAACTAAGAACGCACGTAGAAAGAGTTTTCTAAAGTCGCAGTAAAATTATTTTTTTAGCCCTTTTTGGAAGCGTGTTTCAAGTTTTATGCATGCCCTGGCAAATGGTTTGTCGTTAAAATTCAAATAGCGGAGTGGCGCAGTGACTACTTAAAAAGCTTGAAAACGGACCTGCATGTTTTTTCCTTGCAAATTGCATAGGTGCATAGAAATGAGAGTGCAAATAGGAGCAAGCACAAACCCTGTCGGGCAAAAAAAAAAAANTGCAAATTGCATAGGTGCATAGAAATGAGAGTGCAAATAGGAGCAAGCACAAACCCTGTCGGGCAAAAAAAAAAAATGGATGAAATCGTAATGGATTATGTTTTTCCATGGAGAGATCGGTATGATTCACGTACCTGCANCAAAAAAAAAAAATGGATGAAATCGTAATGGATTATGTTTTTCCATGGAGAGATCGGTATGATTCACGTACCTGCAGCAGGATATATTTGCCTTATCTTTACAAGCAGTTCTCTATCTAGGTCTACCCTTAAAGCTGTTTTACGCGTGGCCCTTTCGGTAAGGATTTCTCCGCGGGCCACATTGGGGGGTTCATTTTACTTACGGGCGGTCGTTAATTCGAGATTAGTCGGAGCGCAGGTGCTTTAACGTCTGCGTAAACAACGAGGGAACGTCCGTTCATACCCGGTAAAGTACTCGACGACGAGCTCGCCTATTTGAGGTAAGGTCATCTGTGACCTCGTTTCCTTTCTAGAGTCCCGGATTCAGCAACCGCACAGTCCACTCACTAGAGATGGATCAGCAAATTTAGTGAGTGATTTGCTATTCAATGAACATCCCTTTCATAAGCATAAATACTTTAATGTGCATAATTTTATATCGGCTTTTTTCTGCTTGTAATGCAGTATACATGGCAATCTTTGCAATGAAGGATACCCTTACATTTCTCTTTCTTATTTTTTTACTAATATATTCACTTTGATTTTAATGGTTTAGTGCAACAATTTATACGTTATTAGCGAATAGTTCTGTTTCCTGGCAAAATAACTTCTAGAAATATAAGTAACCTATACTAGTAGTAATATTTTTTGTAAGATACATAATTTATAATTTGATATAGTACATGCGCAAACAGTTTTTTTGGCTCTTTAGTGTATAAATATCTGTTCAAATTATAATATAGACAACTAAAAAAACACGCAATAAACGAAAAAGTAATTTTAAACTGGCTATTAGACTACTTTTAGTACTTTAGCCTATTTTAAATACTTTTGCATTTGTTACAAAATAAGTTTCACTTATTATTTTACATTTAAATGCAACTTTTGAATTTGTTGTGTTACTACGTTGCCATGTAAATAATTCTTGCTAGAATCATTACGACTAACAGGTGAAAAATTTAAATCAACCTACAAAACACCATTTTGAAATAGAAAATGTTAGGAGGAATTATAAATATGAAATTCCTTTTAAGGTGGAAAGTCCGNTACAAAACACCATTTTGAAATAGAAAATGTTAGGAGGAATTATAAATATGAAATTCCTTTTAAGGTGGAAAGTCCGCGAAATCTTAATGACGAAACTTAATTCAAAAATAAGAATTAAAATCCGAATTTATCTGCAGCAAAATATAATAGTGTAAATTAGACATCATTCAGTTTTGACCACATGTAAGTTTAAAATTTTCAGGTTTACAACGATGAACNCATAATAGTGTAAATTAGACATCATTCAGTTTTGACCACATGTAAGTTTAAAATTTTCAGGTTTACAACGATGAACCTAAATGTAATCTGTTGGTAACATTTGGTATTTATATATTCTCTCGCTGAAACATACAGAGAAATGTGATTGCAGATAGAAAATGTTTCTATGTTATTGTGTATATAATGTACAGAATTGTTTAATAGTAAATCATTCATTTCTGCCGTTATCATTCCACGTGATTTCAAGAGTAAAGGGCGAGAATCAACACAATAAAAAATAAGTCGGAATCTATGATTCGAAGAAACCTTCTATAAAACAGCTTAATTAGCACATGTATTCAAGTACTTTCTTGTAATATGCGGGACCACAGATTCTTATGTTATTTAGTGTTAGTGTTTTTATTTGAAGATTTTAAACTGACGCCAACCAAGTGACAAGTAAAATAAAAAAAATATACCTTTTTTAATATTTTAAATTTTATTATTTAATACATTATTTTTAATAGGGTTTTTGCACATGATTTGCAAATCATATTATTAATTATAGTTACGTAATTTTCAATACAAACACCTCGATGCTGACGTTTCAAAATTATTATTTTTTGCGTATGAATCACAACACTATATTACACGCAGTGGATAAGCTGTGTTATTGGAAAGTTCATATTTAGGATACTATAGATTTCGATTTTAAATTTAAAATTTACAGAGAATGGAACATACTATATTGAAATAATATTAACTTGTAGATATTCATACGAATAAACAAAGAAACAAGACCAAAACTAATATAATTTTAATGTAAAAGTTACACTCGCTAGTTATTTTTACTTCCATTTCACGTATCTTTCAAACAAATCACTTTACTCAAATAAAAGTTAGCTGTCAAGAGTTCGCAAGTAATTATTAAAGTGTTTTTTTTNCTTTCAAACAAATCACTTTACTCAAATAAAAGTTAGCTGTCAAGAGTTCGCAAGTAATTATTAAAGTGTTTTTTTTAAATAAAAAGGGGAAAATGCGTGTTCTTGAGTAATATTACACAAAACACTATCTGAAGATTTAACGCGNTTTTTTTTAAATAAAAAGGGGAAAATGCGTGTTCTTGAGTAATATTACACAAAACACTATCTGAAGATTTAACGCGATATATAAATTTCAAAGTTCCTTTTATAATTTCTGCCTTTCAGTTGAGAAAAAATATTCATTTCAAAATAATTTACAGTTATAACTGTGAAAATTGGTAATAAAAGACTAACAAATACGAATCACAATCGGAATGGTACGCATCCAGTCCTACGTGTAAGCTGATTTCATATATTAAAACATTAATAATTTTATTACCACCTTTCTTTTTTACTGGTAAAAATATATGAATATGTCAGAGAAAAAATTATTTCTAATTTAGATTAACCGGTGATTAAACAGAATCTCTACTGTTATTGAAAGAATCCAAGCTTAGTGCGTGCACGGTCATCGAAACTTCAACTTTAGAGCCACTATTTGTGCTAGGAAATTGTATTATACGGTAACTAAAGTACCGTAGTAGTACTTAACGTTATAAGTAAAAAACCTCATTATAGTTACGAAATACGGTGCGGAATTCTCTCCCATTAACTGAGGCACCGAAAGTAATTCTCGTTAACCAGACTAAATAATAAATGTCTATATAAATAAAACAACTAAAATTTCAATCCTACGCTGTTAATGCCGTGGCTTGGAAACATTGCTAATGAAATAATTCATTTTAGGAACTTTTTTATACTAAAGAAAAACATTTTTCTGAGGCTGTTTTTTTTACCTTGCTTTAATTCAATGAGACGGTTAAATAAACTTAGGTTTGCTGTTATTTTATTTTTCTTTGTGCGTCTTTTGTTTTACGGCATATTACATTTACTTATAGCAATGAAAAAAAAGTCTTTGAGCAGGGTTTGTTAGCGGTAAAAATGTCGATCTTTGTACCAAAGGAAAAGTTTGAGTGAAAATTTTTCTGTAGTACATTTCAATTTTAGTGCAAAACAGCAGTTACTAAATGCTACGATATCAACTAACGAATTCATTAAATCATTAAAAATCGATTTAACTTTTGAAATACGTTAGGCCCTAACTCACTGTACCACAAGGAATAATGCTGATGTACTGTATTGACTATTGACTGTGCAATTAGCATATAGATCAACACAAGAATTTTGTTTCTGGCAAGCCTGATATGCAGTGATTCATATTTACCCAAAATTTAGTTTGCGGCAAACAAGTCATGTATTGCAGCAAAAATAAAGTGTCTAAGGTTTTTTTTTATAATTTGTGCCTCCGTATCTCAGAAAAACATATCGACACATATCGACAAATGATCATACGACGAAATTTTTCCCACAGACATGTAAAAAGCTCTGTTTACAACAATAAGAAAAAACGGGAAACACGTAATACTTTTGCCAATACCAGAATTGAAATTTTATGCCAATATTTCGACTGCGAGATTTGTTTCATAACGCCTCGCTTTTCCGTATTCCCGTAACGGCTGCCGCGGACCATTTCCCAGATTGAGATACAAATCTCCGGCGAAATACTGGTATATATCTTCGAAAGCCCAGAACGTTGCTCGCTTCACCTCATCTTCTTGTTTATCCCAGTTCGGCAAATGTAAAAGGTGGTAAGGGAGAAGGGGGAAACAAGCTAGAAAACCTCTCGGATAGTATCGTAAATTGACTCGCCATTGATTTTCCATTTCCAACGGCTTGTCTTTGCGAGCTGTGTTTTTCCTTCGTTCCTTAACCACCTTTCCTGTTCCGCTTTCCCGAACCGGTCTTCCTGTTTCTCACCTCCGTGCGGCGTTACAGCGGCTAGTCTTCGCAATTATTACCAACGCGGAAGGTGTGAGTGGGTTTTTCGGGGAGACTATTAGAAGAGGGATTTTGGACCAAGTTCCTGACTCGCTTTCCATTGTTATAAACCCTTCTACCCCCTCCACCAATGCACCCTTAAGAGTCGACGAAACTTATTCTAGGGAAACTCGCTGTCTCTTTACGCCTTCTCACACCCCTATCCTCCACCAACCCTTCCACATTTCCATTTTGTTTCGAGTTGCCCGTGTTTCATTCTTCTCTTCCGCATCTCCAATTCAATTAAAGAGATTCAGCCGTGGGGGTGTGCGTTGGGAAAGGAGGCGGGGCTTTGGAAATTCGTCGCCGAAACGGCAAATTTATCAACTTGGCGTTTGTTTACAAACCGCTTTTCGCTTTTGTCGCCATTATTTTTGTCTCCCAGTTAGCACAGCTGGTCCCCTCCCCCCCCTTCATGACGCTTGGTCTGCCCCCACCTTCCCGCCCAAACACCTTTTCAAAAAGTTCCTTCTACCAATCGCGACGCACGAAACTTCGCCGAACGCGCCTCTCGCTCGCGGATGCAGTCGCGATTGTCGAAGGATTTCACGACGGGACTTGACAAATTGAGCGGAAAATATCCCTAGTGGGATTTCAACCGCTCTGGTTTCGTTGAGCATCTCGCTACCATTTCGTTCTCCCATGCTTCTTCCAAGAGTCCTGTTGCCATGCCAGCACTTATTATATTATTCTAGATCTCATAAACTGAAGAGCGTATTCAAGTAATAAACGTAAACAGCAACGGCTGGTAATGTATGTCAAATATAATTTTTTTATTTCATAAAATACCCATAATATATTTCATGATGGAAATCTTTGCGAGTATATACATGTAAATATTTTATAATAAATTTATACTGAAACAACACTTGCCAGATGCCGTTCAGTATTTTGTAGTCATTTTTAATTTTCGTACTTAAGTATCGAAAATCATTTAAAAGAAGAATTAAGAATTTGTGCTTCTCCCTTAAAGGGAAGTGCGAGAAATAATGATCACGAGGAAGATAGAAGTCACACGNGAACGCGCCTCTCGCTCGCGGATGCAGTCGCGATTGTCGAAGGATTTCACGACGGGACTTGACAAATTGAGAGGAAAATATCCCTAGTGGGATTTCAACCGCTCTGGTTTCGTTGAGCATCTCGCTACCATTTCGTTCTCGCATGCTTCTTCAAGAGTCCTGTTGCCATGCCAGCACTTATTATATTATTCTAGGTATCATAAACTGAAGAGCGTATTCAAGTACTAAACGTAAACAGCAACGGCTGGTAATGCATGTCAAACATAATTTTTTAATTTTCATAAAATTCTCATAATATATTTCATGATGGAAATCTTTGCGAGTATTTACATGTAAATATTTTATAATAAATTTATACTGAAACAACACTTGCCAGATACCGTTCAGTATTTTGTAGTCGTTTTTAATTTTCGTATTTATGCATCGAAAATCATTTAAAAGAAGAATTAAGAATTCGTGCTTCTCCCACAACGTGAAGTGCGAGAAATAATGATCATGAGGAAGATAGAAGTCACACGAAAGTGTTTGTTGGCCGAGGTCACACCCAGCAGGTGGAGAACAGCACGTATACAATGACCACGTATAGTGATCTGCATATGCAGATCTCATGGAGCTTGGCGCCTGCAACACCGAATCAGCTTGCTGCGTCCCTGGTAACTATGGTTATTACAGCTTGCCCCGGAGAAGGGGGTTGCGAGGGCACCACGTCCCATCACGTCGAGGTTAATAGCCCAGTATCTCCTTCACCTCTCCCTCCACCACCCCCTATTTTACATCATTAATCGGGTCGAAATCACGTTTGNGAAATATAGAATAAATAAGGGGTCGAAGGAACGCAACTTGTCGGTCACGCGCGAGACTTGTCACAACCCTTTTCTGGGCCTATCCGCCAACTTTGCGGTCTTCGCTCGCCACCCCCTGTCAAACTNCAACCCTTTTCTGGGCCTATCCGCCAACTTTGCGGTCTTCGCTCGCCACCCCCTGTCAAACTCCTGCCCACGTACGCCCTTTATAGCGCAATGCCTATCATAACCCCCTCCCTTATACTTTCTCACCCCTTGTTTCCTTTTCCATGGTTGTCGTCTGCTCTTCATATTCGTTCCCTCCCTTCCAACCGTTTACGGTTTTCTCGCTTCCGTCAACCACACTGGAGGTATCTTTTTTTTTTGTTTTTTTTTTTTTGCCCTTTTTTGATCGACGGGTTCTAATACTGACTTTTATTTCCAAGATCGCACGAGCGTGCACTGGGATAAAAATACGCTAAGTTGGTTAGCTACTGCCACAGTTCGAGTTAGAAATTTCGTAAACAAAAAAAAATATATAGAGAAGATATCTTCTCTGCAAATTATTTAGGTATAAGGATCGTACGGAAATTTCCTGAAATTTGCCAGCATTCTCAAGAGTTGGCTGCAACTTCGAATAAAGATGTTTTATGAAACGTAAATACTATACACATATTCACGTAATTTTTAATCAGTTGTCAATATGCCAAACAAATAACTTTATAAAAACTCTACTAATATTAGCTTAATATAACGGGATTTTCAAAACAAGAAAAATGGAAAATCGGCGTCTAATGCACTACAATTGCTAACTTCTGGTTTAAAATTGAAACATATGAGTAGAAAAATGTTAGAAAACAAGGACTCGCGAATTTACTGATCTCCTTTCTACCTGAAAAATAATATATGTTCATGTATTGAGTCGTGCTTGAGAGCTGCTAATAATTTGTTCAAAATACAGGTATGTTTTCTTACAGAAGTGTGTTTATAAAAATGGAAGCACCGTCCGTAACAACGAAACACTGAACTAGTATCCAGGTTTTTAAAATATAAAATAACGTAACACTCACCGTTAGGTACAAAAGTTTCCTAGGAATAGCGGCGTGTTCGCAACCACAAAAATCTGGAAATGTTGGTTCCTGTGTCAATTAGAACTTCGCTACTTACACATGTATGTTGAATATTAAAATTATTCTTAAAATGCTAGTGCGAGACAGCGCATCTTCAAATACCCGAGACCAGATGAGTAGCTTTAAAATTAGTATGGATGGAATCCGGTATAAAGGAATATCTTATTTTTATGCACATGTTTTTCTTATATGCCTAAATAATAATCTCATAGGGACTATGCAAATATTTTAAAACCAACACCACAAAGAAAAACAAAAAAAAAAAATGTATTCGGTAAAGAGTTTTGATATTTCATTATACAAGGATGTGTGAATAAGAAAAGTTCCCACGGTAATGGTTTCTTCCATGCTAGAGGAATTTATGTTCGTTGCGCGCTGTACAACAGCTCATGATACAGCATGTCCCGAAAGCACTCCCTACTACGCACTCTTCGTGAGCGGCAAATGACATCTCTCAACCTAGTCGCACATAAGAATATCAGCTCTGTGTTTTTTTTTTCCATGCGCTAAACATGAAATACATATGCAAGTAGACGATAAAGGTGCAGAAAGTTTCCTGAAGAAAGACAGGGCGTTGGCTATACGTATCTCACAGCAATCAACNGAGTAGACGATAAAGGTGCAGAAAGTTTCCTGAAGAAAGACAGGGCGTTGGCTATACGTATCTCACAGCAATCAACTTACTGACGTAAATACAGCTAGGATCGAAGAACTGATCCAGGAGTATCAACGACAGTTTATACAAGACATTGTTACTAACGTAAGCTTTTCATCGAGCATCGCACGTCATTCATGACGAGCTTGATTATCGCAAAGTGTGCATGTCGGGGCGCAAGAATGTTTAACATACAACNGCTTGATTATCGCAAAGTGTGCATGTCGGGGCGCAAGAATGTTTAACATACAACGGTTCCATTTTCCCACTTTGGTTACACTCTTGAGCAATTCGTACAAACCTCAGTTAAGTACATATTTTTCGGTTGATCTTTAAAACTAGATCTTGAGAGCCGATGAGGGTGAAACGAGGTTGATATGTAGCAGCACCGGAATGCATTGGCGAAAAAAAAACGGGACATACCCGAGAAAACCCACCAACCAGCGATTCCCACTTGCGAAAATTCTGGAGTGACCCGGCCGGGGGTTGAACTCGGTTCGCCTCGGTGGGAGGCGAGCCGTCTAAACACTCAACCACCGCGGCCACAGTTGCCATCCGAGAATGGGTGGACCATCAGGAGCCTGATTTCTTGCGAGAAGATTTAGTAACTTTGTGTCACGCTGGGATCGGCGTATGAAATATTACAGCGCTTGTAATAAAAGTAGGAATAACTGTGCCATCCAGCACTGCAAATGCCATCTGCACACCTGTTCCCATATTTACTGATCCACCGTCCCAGTTACGCAAGATACTGAACATTTCATGGGACTGGTCGCGTACATTTACGGAATAAATATTACAGTCGCCAGAGAAATATCCGTTATTTTATATTAAATCTTGTGAACAATTGTTGGGAATAGTTTCGCGGGAATATTTTCAACAGTGAGGTAGGGTGTGGAAAATTGACTGCCCGCTCTCCTTGCCGTAGAAGCGTGACGGTTTAGCAAGCACGCAAATAGGGTGCTTGATCTCTGACCGAGATAAATCGCTTACGTCACCAGCTGCCGCTATCTGTTCTTGCCTTCAGAGGATATATTTGTACCACCCTCTACCTTGGTATCTCCCTAACCTGTCCTCGTATTATTCATCAGCCCTTTTTTTCCCGATGCTGGCCGAATTTCCCTTTCTTTCTTCTCTTCTTTTCACAGCTACCCATTTGTTTCTATATTTTCTCTCAGTGGCCACCTGTTAATTTATTCTGTTTGACGGTGCGTCTGTACAGTACTTAGTTAATTCGTCGTAAATATATTTATTGGACAGTGTCCAAGGCATTTCTAAATTTCTTACAAGTCTTTGTCATTTACGTCTGATCTTCCTAACCAAGAGCTCCCCATTGTTCATCACAATTTCTTGTAGAGGGTTCGCGTTGCTGATGAATAATTTAAATCTCGGCAATCTAGATGATTTTATGTTTCTAATAATGTTCTTGTAGAGAAAAATCTTGCCTATGAAAATATTCTCGAGAGCGTTGTAGCATCTCGAGCAAGACGCAACATTTTCTTGTTATATTCTGTATTTTTTTACAGTTCATCAATACCGCTACACTTTCTTTGACGAAATTCTTCCTATTTTCATAAAATCACCCTTGTTCCTCTATAACTTTATTTTTAAAATAATCTCCTCTTCCTAGCAGTTGCCTTGCAATAATTTATTTACTCCTCATTTCTACCACTTCAATTTTCTGTTATTTTGCCTTAAGTTACACTTTCTTGACATTTTGCTTCTGTACATTTATTTTTTGTCTTCTTTTCTTGCTTAAGTTTCTGACGGTATAGCTGAGTCATTGACGTGCGCCAAGATGCTTGTTACGTCCAAAGAACATAGTTTTGTAATGAGGTTTATGCTTGTACATATAATTTTTCATCATACCGCAGACAAAAAGCGGTCAAATTTAATTTCGTATCTATTGTGGTAGCCTGAACTTCCTTCCCCTTCGATGATAATTTATTTTGCTAATTAAAATTAGGATCAATTCAGAAGTGANCTCTTCCTAGCAGTTGCCTTGCAATAATTTATTTACTCCTCATTTCTACCACTTCAATTTTCTGTTATTTTGCCTTCAGTTACACTTTCTTGACATTTTGCTTCTGTACATTTCTTTTTTGTCTTCTTTTCTTGCCTAAGTTTCTGACGGTATAGCTGAGTCATTGACGTGCGCCAAGATGCTTGTTACGTCCAAAGAACATAGTTTTGTAATGAGGTTTATGCTTGTACATATAATTTTTCATCATACCGCAGACAAAAAGCGGTCAAATTTAATTTCGTATCTATTCTATAGTTAATAAGAGTGGTAGCCTGAACTTCCTTCCCCTTCGATGATAATTTATTTTGCTAATTAAAATTAGGATCAATTCAGAAGTGANAGTGGTAGCCTGAACTTCCTTCCCCTTCGATGATAATTTATTTTGCTAATTAAAATTAGGATCAATTCAGAAGTGATTCCGTTGGTATGTACCGCAATGTGAGAAATATATTATTCTTGTTCAAGGTAACTATAGTGAAGGTAATAGATTAAAATACAAGTTATATGATATGTGTGAGTTAATAGTGAAAAATGCCATTTTTTTGGGCTTGCTATAGCTCAAGAGTAATTAACTGCTGGGCCTATAAATTACCATGCAACTTACATGCCATAAATCTTGATTTCAACAAATCTTAAAGAGAATCCAAATACTGACTCATATGCGATTTCCTTAATGACTCAACAACCGGTTATATTGAGCTATACTGAGCGCTACATCTGGTTATAGCTAAAGGAGAAGTTAATTTTGAGAGATAACGGTTTTGTAATTGGACTGTGAAAGAAGTTAGAGGGTATCATATGAACTGCTCAAGAGAAAAAAAGAAATAGAAAGGGTTCTCTGCGTGAGTTGAATTATGTTGACAGTGTGTGAAAATTGTTTATAAAAAACTGACATGAGTAATATTCAGTTCAATAGTAGGTGAAATTTTAAACGACTAGTATTGAGAGAAATGTTTGGATGATGATGATAGGATAATTTCGTGAATCTATCTTTTGAACTGCATAAGAGAGGCTGAAGTAAATAGTTTAAGGTGTAGTATACTGAAAGCGCTGACGTGTTCACTGAGGAATCGATTTGATATTTAAAGGAGAGGTGTGCTATNTTAAGGTGTAGTATACTGAAAGCGCTGACGTGTTCACTGAGGAATCGATTTGATATTTAAAGGAGAGGTGTGCTATCTTATGATGTGGTGCAGAATATGCGTTTACGTTTAATGGGGTTTTGATTAACTAATGGTAACCAGGTCAGCTTAAGGGGGTAGCATCCTTAATAAATTTGCTTAGTATTGTGTATTTTCTTTATCAATCTTGCTTTAGTACANAAATATCTTCGCTCATCATCCTAGCAGATCGGGTTTTGGCAATACCCTCTCAAATAAATACAGTGGTGGCAGCTATAGTATATTCTCGGTTTCTTCACTCTTTTTTAATCGATCCTTCGAAAAATCACACCATGTAAGACGTGTTTGGTTATTTCTCAATTATGTTATTCATCACAAGCGTTTTGNGGCAGCTATAGTATATTCTCGGTTTCTTCACTCTTTTTTAATCGATCCTTCGAAAAATCACACCATGTAAGACGTGTTTGGTTATTTCTCAATTATGTTATTCATCACAAGCGTTTTGTACTTGTGTAAAACTTAAAGTGCCTTATTTGTAGTTAAATTAACATTTTTTTTAATATTTCATCCATTAATTTAACTATTACGTTTATAATTATAAATAAGTTAATAACTGTTTTATTTATATACTTAAACAGTGAAAAAATAGGTCTATTGGCAATGTCTAGTAATAAATATTTATTATGCAAATTATTATTACACTGAGTGAGCGTGAATGCAGTGCGTCGTATTTTTGGTGTAATTTTCTAGACTCGGATAAGCTTTGTTAGCATGAAGCGGAGGAATATCCTGGAAGTAGAACTTTAGCAGGGCTTCGGAAAAGTTGTAAGTAACCGTATATGGACTATATACTTCTTCCCCGGTTTACCATCTTTGCGCGAGAAGTCTTCTCGGCTGTCACCACTGGTTTACATGTTCGTACAGTTACCCTGTCGACCGTTAGGACGTCGTGACACTGCTTGATGGTTCCCAAGGAAACCATAAATGATATTTATTAATTATGCCCAGGCTGCTTTTCCCAGTGGCTTTAACAGTTTCACGAAATGTTTATCACTGGTAACTAATTTTATTTTTTACTTTTCAAATAACTTTTCTTTAGTTTTGCATCACTAACTTCGGGAAATTTATCTTTCAAATACGCAAATACAGCCGAATTTTAATCTATTGCTTTTACAACAATTTTTTTCAGTCCTCGTGTGATATGCAGGGGATGTTAATACACTTCTTCAACTTCCAACAAATGGGTATGTGACACATTTGTATAGCCTGGACCAAGAGATACAAGTTTAGGCCATTGTTTCTTAATGTGATGANTTTAATTCGTCAATTGAGGAATAATTTCGTGGCGAGAATAATTCATCTAACTTGCGCACATAGTCTGCCGTTATCCATAGAAGTAGAAAAGTATCTATAAAGAATCTTGTAGCCTATACACTCGTGACTGGTACGAGTCTGGCTGTAAAACCTCGGGAATTCGCTCTCTTCAGAGATACACCTGGCAGGGCTTCCCTTTGGCAGAGCACGAAAATATCTTCGCTCATCATCCTAGCAGATCGGGTTTTGGCAATACCCTCTCAAATAAATACAGTGGTGGCAGCTATNAAATATCTTCGCTCATCATCCTAGCAGATCGGGTTTTGGCAATACCCTCTCAAATAAATACAGTGGTGGCAGCTATGGTATATTCTCGGTTTCTTCACTCTTTTTGAATCAAACCTTCGAAAAATCACACCATGTATGACGTGTTTGGTTATTTCTCAATTATGTTATTCATCACAAGCGTTTTGTACTTGTGTAAAACTTAAAGTGCCTTATTTGTAGTTAAATTAACATTTTTTTTAATATTTCATCCATTAATTTAAATATAACGTTTATAATTATAAATAAGTTAATAACTGTTTTATTTATATACTTAAACAGTGAAAAAATAGGTCTATTGGCAATGTCTAGTAATAAATATTTATTATGCAAATTATTATTACACTGAGTGAGCGTGAATGCAGTGCGTCGTATTTTAGGTGTAATTTTCTAGACTCGGATAAGCTTTGTTAGCATGAAGCGGAGGAATATCCTGGAAGTAGAACTTTAGCAGGGCTTCGGAAAAGTTGTAAGTAACCGCATATGGACTATATACGTCTTCCCCGGTTTACCATCTTTGCGCGAGAAGTCTTCTCGGCTGTCGCCACTGGTTCACATGTTCGTACAGTTACCCTGTCGACCGTTAGGACGTCGTGTCACTGCTTGATGGTTCCCAAGGAAACCACAAATGATATTTATTAATTATGCCCAGGCTGCTTTTCCCAGTGGCTTTAACAGTTTCACGAAATGTTTATCACTGGTAACTAATTTTATTTTTTACTTTTCAAATAACTTTTCTTTAGTTTTGCATCACTAACTTCGGGAAATTTATCTTTCAAATACGCAAATACAGCCGAATTTTAATCTATTGCTTTTACAACAATTTTTTTCAGTCCTCGTGTGATATGCAAAGGGTGTTAATACACTTCTTCAGCTTCCAAAAAATGGGTATGTGACACATTTGTATAGCCTGGACCAAGAGATACAAGTTTAGGCCATTGTTTCTTAATGTGATGANAAAATGGGTATGTGACACATTTGTATAGCCTGGACCAAGAGATACAAGTTTAGGCCATTGTTTCTTAATGTGATGATAGCTCCTATCCCTACTGTCCCATTACCATAAGAGAAGCGATTTGGACGTCTCCTAACAACGTGGTATTGAGAGCCGATGAGGGCGAAGTGAGGTGAGTGAACAGCGCCGGAATACAAGGGTGGCAGAAATAGGAAATCACCGAGGGAACCTGCTGACCAGCGGCATCGTCCGGCACGATTCCCACGTGCAAAAATCCGGGAGCGACCCCGCCGGGAATCGAACCCAGTTCGCCTTGTTGCATGGCGAGTATTCTGAACACTGCACCATTACAGCCCCATCTCATTCACATAAAGAATAGCAGAATTGAGTAATGAAGCAATGACATGGAAACCACCACAGATATTCTAGTTATATTCTGTATAGTGGATTTTGTCTAACAGTGATGTTCGTATGCATTTTTAATATCGGTGACGTGCGCCCGAGGCGATGGTGGGAATTCATTTCCATTATGCAAAAGNGATGTTCGTATGCATTTTTAATATCGGTGACGTGCGCCCGAGGCGATGGTGGGAATTCATTTCCATTATGCAAAAGTATAGCCTTCAAACTAAGTTTTGATGAGTCAATGAATAATCACCCCTCATCCGGCTGGCGTTGATGACCGCGATCTCCAGTTTGCACACGCCAGGAGAATGGCGCCACTGGCCAACAACATATCGGAACTCCGTACGCCAATCACCGCCTCGTGTCTTGCCAGCTAGCAGCCCAGCCAATAGGGAACTGTTCGCAGCAGGCATTAGCCAATCGGACNATCACCGCCTCGTGTCTTGCCAGCTAGCAGCCCAGCCAATAGGGAACTGTTCGCAGCAGGCATTAGCCAATCGGACATTAGGTCCGCTTCTTTGAGCCTTGTGCAGCCAATCAGAGAGTGGGTACATCTACTTCGAAGGAAATGTAACACCGTTTCGCTTCTGTGTACTTCTTTACCCGGTGTCATAACAATATCATGAGAAACGTAAGGTTTGATTATTTTTACTCTGATTGTTCTGTGGGATGAGTTTATCTGGAGAGTAAAAGTGTATATAAATGTTTCGCGGGGCGGTAAATACATTTTGACGTCGTTCTCTGGAAAAAAAAAAAAATTACCTGCTGCTAAATGCACATATTTTAACAGGCACGCTTTATTACAAGCTTCCAGCGCAGTTGGCAGATGTGTAGTGAAAATAGCTTCATGTCTTGATATCGTATTAGAAGTATACCTTTTAGGTTTATAGACGCTGATTTTATTTTAGTCCCTGCCTTTTTGTTTATCTTCATCAGCTTAAGAACAATATTAGCAACTTACTTAATTTTATCAAATATTCACTATTAACATTGTCGACGCATATAAAGGTGGCCAGGGCCATGAGACTGTTGATTTAAATATGGCGGAACGCTACAAAACATGCAGAAAATTAAATCCTGACCAGGGATTTAGAAAAGTTTTCAACCGCGAACAGCCAATAAAAGAGGTATATTCTGGAAAATACCGAAGTACAATAATTTCGTTGGATAAGTGTTTACAGAAGTACAGAACATACGTTTGCCTTTATTTACAAGCAATAATAATGTGATAGCCTATATTTATCTTTTTAGCCCAATTTTTGACGCTATATGGAAACGGGTCTTTTAATTAACTTTTGGATATGTCTAATAGACATTTTATACGAGGAGTGTCACCTTTGCGGCTTCTTTGCGTTATTTCTTTAAACAAAAATAAGCATTTTTGTAACCGGTGGACTAGATCATTAGAGAATGAGATGCGCAAAGAATTGAAAATGTCGTCGAAGATTTGTCAAAGTTTTTAGTAACGTTTTAAAGCATTACGATTAAAAGAGTTATTAACAGGAACGTGCATATAGTGCGACGTGCATCCGAAAATTAAAGCCTGGTTACTAATTCAGAACGATCAAATAGTAAAGATAGAGGTACACGTGCACGGTAGTTTAGCCGGGATCATGCAGCTATTCGCGATTTCCGTCAGAGTCGTATTTCGTAGCGTTGTCTGAGTGTTATGTGTAAGTGAGTACTCCTCCTGGCAGTATCGAGAACGGGAAGGTAATTGTAGTTAGTTTAATCGAGTTGAAAGTGAATACGGAAATTCGATAAAATATTTATTCTCGAGAGACAATTATAATTTTTTTTTCTCAATGTTGGTGTTTATATTGTCTAAATTGTTACAAAGATTTTACGCTATGATGATGCCCAATAAAATAGCTGCGGGAAATGACTGATGCATATAGACAGCAATGAATCAATTCAGTCTTGAGTGAATATTTTTTAAGTATTTCTATAGATGCAAGGATAGTAGTGTACTTGCTATTTCCGGCAAACCAAATACCTTACAGAAACCGTTCTACAAATATCACANATGAATCAATTCAGTCTTGAGTGAATATTTTTTAAGTATTTCTATAGATGCAAGGATAGTAGTGTACTTGCTATTTCCGGCAAACCAAATACCTTACAGAAACCGTTCTACAAATATCACAATTTTGTCACCCACGTCATCGATGTAGCAATCTGTGTTTTAGTCAAGTGCAGTTCACATTCATACAAATAAAATATAGCTCTATAGTTAAACTGAAAAAGATGCACTTTCTGACATGTAGTCACTCTAACAAAAATTCACTAACCGAAAAATTAAAATTAGAAAACACAATTATATAACAATTATCTAAAAATTAATATTCCTTCATATATTAAGCCATAACAAATAAACGCATGCCAAAGTAAAACAGAATCCACAATGCANAAATTAATATTCCTTCATATATTAAGCCATAACAAATAAACGCATGCCAAAGTAAAACAGAATCCACAATGCAAATTTTTTGGAATTAAACATTGACAAAATTTTGGGCATCTTATACACTTCTCCAGCAAATGGAATAACATTTTCCACAGATAACTATAATATCTAATCCATACGTGAAATAGGTCACTGTATGTATCATAAAAACCGCAAAAGAGAACAGAGAGTAAAAAATAATTAAATTGTAAATTTTTATATTTTCAATTGTTTTTATCCAGATGCCAANAATTTTGTCACACACGTCATCGATGTAGCAATCTGTGTTTTAGTCAAGTGCAGTTCACATTCATACAAATAAAATAAAGCTGTATAGTTAAACTGAAAAAGATGCACTTTCTGACATGTAGTCCCTCTAACAAAAATTCACTAACCGAAAAATTAAAATTAGAAAACACAATTATATAACAATTATCCAAAAATTAATATTCCTTCATATATTAAGCCATAACAAATAAACGCATGCCAAAGTAAAACAGAATCCACAATGCAAATATTTTGGAATTAAACATTGACAAAATTTTGGCCATCTTATACACNTATTTTGGAATTAAACATTGACAAAATTTTGGCCATCTTATACACTTCTCCAGCAAATGAAATAACATTTTCCACAGATAACTATAATATCTAATCCATACGTGAAATAGGTCACTGTATGTATAATAAAAACCACAAAAGAGAACAGAGAGTAAAAAATAATTAAATTGTAAATTTTTATATTTTCAATTGTTTTTATCCAGATGCCAANACAAAAGAGAACAGAGAGTAAAAAATAATTAAATTGTAAATTTTTATATTTTCAATTGTTTTTATCCAGATGCCAATATAAATATTTTTGACATTGTTCAATATAAGTGGCTTTTGGAAGTGTTTAATAATATTTAAATAAATGTAAATAATTGTTTTATAGTCAAAACGTTTCATATGTATTAGCGTTAGAAGAGTTGAAAGTAGAATGTGAAATATAAAACATATTCCATTTTGCAGAAGCTCAGACAAATGTTCACAAATTGATAGAATAAAATTGATTGCAAAAATACAAAGTATTTGTGATCTTAGCCAAAAGGTTTACTAACAAATTGCCACTTGGATTGTTTTATTTGCGAATGTATCTCCGAGCAGAGTACAATGAGTAAACAACTTGTATGGTTTGAACATTATCATGTGGGAGTTTCTTACGTACAGCTTAACGTCTTGTTAACAGCGTAGTGTTTGGAAATGGAGCTAGCTGTAAGGACAATCATGAATAATAAATGAATCAGCTATGGTCCGTAACATGTGGTAAAACTGGTATACGTCTGAACTGGTCTTGGAAAACCACGGAAAACCGAAAACAGTAAGACCGGATCAAGTATAGAATCTAAGTCCTCCGTAGTACGCTTATTAAGGAAATGCCAATTAAACCACTAAAAATACTCAGAGATTTNAGTATAGAATCTAAGTCCTCCGTAGTACGCTTATTAAGGAAATGCCAATTAAACCACTAAAAATACTCAGAGATTTTTCAACTATAAACAAAATTTTAACGTTTTATTACGCATTAGAAGAGAACTTCGAAAACTGCAAATCGGCTGATATAATTGTACATAAAAAATTTAGTTTTGCCAATAGATATAATCAAATTCGTCCTCAAAACGTTTAATCATTTTGTCCAACAAATGAAGTTGTTTTGTGTATGTTGCCTTGTCGCAGTANAGTATAGAATCTAAGTCCTCCGTAGTACGCTTATTAAGGAAATGCCAATTAAACCACTAAAAATACTCAGAGATTTATCAACTATAAACGAAATTTTAACGTTTTATTACGCATTAGAAGAGAACTTCGAAAACTGCAAATCGGCTGATATAATTGTACATAAAAAATTTAGTTTTGCCAATAGATATAATTAAATTCGTCCTCAAAACGTTTAATCATTTTGTCCAACAAATGAAGTTGTTTTGTGTATGTTGCCTTGTCGCAGTANTAAATTCGTCCTCAAAACGTTTAATCATTTTGTCCAACAAATGAAGTTGTTTTGTGTATGTTGCCTTGTCGCAGTAATATTATCTTGCCTACAGCGTTTTGTGGAACATTATCCTAATCCATGAAATTTTTTTCAAACATTTCTAGCACTTATGCACAGGAAAAATGTCCTTGCTGGGTATCAGGAGTTGTCAGGCGTTTCCGGCAACACTAGTCAATTACATATAATTCCTGGGCTTTAAACGTCGATCTATTTCAATTGACGTAGGACAAATGGACACTACTCAAACAAAAACAGTTTCCTTTCAAAGTAATTTTTAGATAATGGCTTATCAACACTACAATTTACGAACATTCGTATTTGGAATGTGCCGCTAATGTTACAAGTAAATTGTTCAAGTCCTAAATGTGTCAAATATTTTCTGCAAATATCTTCAGAAAATTACGAAATTAGAAACTCTTAAATGTTTTGTGTGAAACATGATCAACTTCAGCATTCTGCCTCAGTACACATCGTCTATGTTATTAAACCTATCAATTAAAAACGTAGGTGTTTTTTTTTCATTCCAAATGCGGCTTGTAGAACTTCAACTAACCTCGGACTAAGTGGAATGCTCGGAAATACGTAACTATTTTATTTATATTGTTAGTTTTTTAAATTACCCTTTCATCAACCAAAACGATTTTATCATTGTCATCTGATGTGTTACTTTTATAATAAAATATACTGTAAATTTTAGAGATATAATCATGTGGATTGATTAAAGTCTGTAATTTCACCAAACAATTTCACTTGAATTTGGAGATAACGAAANAGAGATATAATCATGTGGATTGATTAAAGTCTGTAATTTCACCAAACAATTTCACTTGAATTTGGAGATAACGAAATATTTCTACCGTGCAGTGCGTTATGCAATTTTATGTGAGCTTAACACTGTAAGTTTCTATATGTCAGAAGTTTTTTGTTTCATTTTCTTCCAAGAAACTCTCGTATGGCCTTTACTCTGCTCATGGATTCATTGAAGCCCTGCCTATGATATACTCGTATGCACATTGTGTACTCTTCCATTTTATTTAAAATTAACATTGCAAAGNAGAGATATAATCATGTGGATTGATTAAAGTCTGTAATTTCACCAAACAATTTCACTTGAATTTGGAGATAACGAAACAGTTCTACCGTGCAGTGCGTTATGCAATTTTATGTGAGCTTAACACTGTAAGTTTCTATATGTCAGAAGTTTTTTGTTTCATTTTCTTCCAAGAAACTCTCGTATGGCCTTTACTCTGCTCATGGATTCATTTGAATAGCTACTGTAGGCTGTTCTCAACAAACTCAGAAATTTTTGAAGCCCTGCCTATGATATACTCGTATGCACATTGTGTACTCTTCCATTTTATTTAAAATTAACATTGCAAAGGGTCCGATCACTTTATTCATGCTTCGGTCAAGTGAAAATGTGAAATTACTAGACAAGTGAATATTTTTCAGTTGTGTTGATTTTTACCCTTAAATTCGTGAAAAAAGAACCAAAAATATTTCGTTTCGGGCAATTCAAAAATGTTTACTTAAATCTTTCAATTCAATGTTAAGACATTTAACTACTTTCCCTCCGTTGTCACCAACTTTACTGGTTGTTCGCCATTCAGCGAACCCGTCAAAACATATGCAGGTATGGGCAGTGACATTTAATAACGGTCGATTTCAAAACTGCTGAGTTTATCGCGAAAAACCTATAACGCAAGTTTCTTCAACAATATTTTCAAGGGGGCACCTAGGGGATAAGGCAATTCCAGTAAACATTTGTTTTGTCCCATTTCAAGGTGCAGTTGTTTAAAGCGTTTGCTTGCATTACGAGGGCTACTAGGTGTGAATCCGGATTTAGTCTATGATGTGCGTGCTATTTCAAATCCAAGTCTGGGCTTAATTTTTAAAATAAGTTTTCGCGAAATAGATAAAACGCATTTCACTCTCTTGGAATATTTTTGTTGGTTAGGAAGTTGAAATGAGAAGAAAAAAATGTCATTAATATTTCTTATCTGTCTTCACGCATTTGTTGCTAAAATAAGAGAGTGCATAATAAAATTAAGAAATGTTAAATTTATTAAAAAAAAGTAAATCTGGAATTTAATTTTTTTTTATTTAATTTAGAGTTTGAACATTAACAAAATACAGTTTGCTTATTACTTCTCACATATAATATATGAAAAGGTTTTTCAGAAATGGCAGATATATCTCAAATTCAGAACAAAGTGAATTAAGTTTTATATGTATTGCAGCTTCATATTCTCTTTTCATTCTGTTAATATATGAATTTAAAACATCTCTATATCGCATAGTTAAAAAAAATTCACATCCACATTTTAGATGGCAATGTCAGAATTCGTATATTTTAGTTTTATTAAGAGTTACATTTCAACACATTAATATAAATCACAACACATAAATGAATGGAAAACCTGATGAACTGTCTGGGGGAAAATGTTGAAATATATGTTGATAAAGCCGTGAAAGAATCCAAGATTAATGTAGGCTGTAAATCACAAGCGACTCCTTTCGTGCCAACTCTGTCAAGATAATGATAAGCTCCGCATTCAATTCACCCTTGACAAACGTCTATTGAAGAACGACGTAAAATATTCAGAAGGGCGAGAGAAGAGGAATCTGGATCTGCTGAACTCTACAAAACTTTTGTTACTTGTACATCACGCAAATACTCAAACTATTGTGAAAGTTTAAAATATTTAACTCAAAGTGGCGATTGATTAAGAAATCTACGGCAGTACGTGAATTATTATAACATGTCATATGATTTGATAGAAAAATGACGAAAAAAATTAAGACGCAAACAACATGTTTGTGACTTTACAATCTTAATATTTTAAATCCAAATAAACTTTTGTCTTAAATTACTTTACCGACTGCTGTTTCAACAATAAATTCCCAAACATTTTCCTTTTTATTTAACGTGAAGTAGTTCTGCTTATATAGACGCGTGTGTGTCTGCGTGTGCGTGTTTCTGTGTAAGAGAGTGCAAGGTTGTATAAATTTATATTAGTTTTTTTTTTAACCTTTTGGGATCATAAAATGTTGATGTAGCGCTCACGAAAAATCGGTCTTAGAAAAATCACGTGGTGAGGAACTGCGCTATGGCTGATAGCATTTAAGCAAAATGTTAAAAACTATGAGCGAATTTCCGTTATCATTCCGCCATATTGGAATGCAAACAAAATAATTATAATAATAAAAAGAAGCAGTTAAAAATTAAAAGTTCGGTTTTAAAGCTTACGGTTGTGTATAAAAATTTTAAATCAATTGGGCGTCGTGAAATTAAATTGGTCTTAAAAAAAGAGAACAAATATTCAGCATACTCTAAGAATGTCTCAAACACTTGTTCGTCATTGTTGTATTACGCACGTTCACTGTTAAATATTACTGGGAGTTCATGGAAATGTTTAGGTATATGTACGGACATGCAATCAGTATTATCGGGAAACTTAACCGAGTACTGTGGTAATATAGTAAGGAAACCCTCCGTATTCCACAATGCTTTGGTTGTCGAAGTGAACAATGCCCGGGGATACACACAGTGCTCTTCGCCGATGTAATCACAACAAATTAATATAATTGCGTCAAATAGGATTTCCACACCACGTACTCCCTCTCCAATGCGTTAGATAACTTAAGCACGCACAAACCACGTTACACAGATAGATGTTACAACTTAATCTCTTAAGTTTGCTTGCGTGCATATTTAACATATAATTAGTTAAGTATTCAGCATTACCTTACGTGTACGTTTTCATTAATAAAGAACCAAGTTTTTCCCATATGGATGTGATCGCTAGTAATGTTAAATGTTAAGTGATAGTTCATGGCCCATTAACATGACATAATTCAAAATTTCAGTATTATGTTATTGCAAACCAATCTTCCAAACCCCCATCACATTATGATTCGTAATCTGCATGTATGCTAACACAAAATTACATATACATATATATTAAAAATATATATAAACTTCAACTAATGAAATATGGTGAAAATCAGAATTAGTTTACTTGCAATTATAACCTGCAAAATATTATATAACCTAAGAAACAGGATACACATTAAAAACATTTCGATAAGCTGATTAAAAATAGTAATGAATTTAACTAAACATGTCTTTGCGCACGCCACACGAAACTTGGGTGAACTCTTTGCAAACATTTATTTCTCTTTGAATCTCTATTCACATCATTATTAGAGACGTGCGAAATTCGCGTTATCTTTCTGCGAGAGGATGGACTCCTCCGCAGGCTTAGAAACAAAGGAGCAGAGTCCGTGGTTTCATTGGCAACTGCACTTTAATCAAAGTCACTAACACCTGCTTCATCTCCTTAAAAGAGATTAGCCCGTCCACCACTGAACCAATATTACTGGCGCGAGAGTAATCCTAGGCCTGCCAGGCATGTTCCTTACCAACGACTGAAGTCGGTCAAACACACAGTAACTTGCAGTTCAGTCTGTTCTAAAATAATAACACGTGTTTTGCAGGTCTCTAATAAATATATACAATTCTCTGGATTCATGTGGTTTACTTTCCTTATAAAAAAAGTTTTTTTTCTTTTTCCATTTTTGAGTACCAAAAACCAACACTTCTCTTTTAGGTTCCCATTGTCATTGTTATTAACAGGACTTGTGTATTTANTACTTTTTTTTTTTTTTTAGCTTTAGAGCAGGAAATTTTTTCCAGTTCAATGATGGAAAAACACCCAACAATTTAGTTACAATAGGGTTTTTAAAAATACAATATAAAGTCACATTTATCTTACTTACATGCTCTTAGTATTAATATATTATGTGTCCAGATTACAATTGGAACCAACACTGATGTTTCAACGGAATATATGAGCAGTATTTTTATAATATGTACACATTAAATGTAAACTGTTAAAATAATTTAACACTTGAAGTTGAAATGCGTTTAAGTTTGTAAGTGATTTTCTTAAACATATGAAGAAGTTATTGATCTCAGTTTCTAGATTATCTTTATCGTCAAGTATTTTTAAGTAATAACGTTGAAGTTTGCTGGGGGTTCAAAGTACTAGGTATAATTTTTTATAATCAACAAATTGAAATAGTTTTCTACCAAATCTAAAAAAAATCGTATATCTCCAATTATTTTACAGGAAATAATTTTATAGTTATGATATAAAATTTCAATTTTGTAAACTTTTTTGTGTAATGATTTTATTATGCATAACGTTAAAAGCTTTAAAAGAAACCTAGTGTTTTTCGCTGAAAATATTTCAGATTTATATTTATTGGTAGAATTTTGTAAAACCTTATTTCCAGATATTCCCTATCGAAGTTTTACTTTACATATCTTCAACTAATTAATTATAAAATAATAAGTAAAGGAACGATTGTTTTAAAATGTTATTAATAGGAGGGAGGTTATTCTAGAGACATAACGAAGAGAAGCATTATTTATAAGTAAATGTTTATGTCGCTGATAGGCTAACTAATATGCTGTATTTTATAAACGATAAAACATATTGAAAATTTAATTTGACAAGGGTTGATGAAAAGTTGCAGACTGTACGTAATATAAATGTATCAAGTAGATTGAAAATCGGTACAAAATATAAAAAATTAGAATGAAAAACACTTACCTATACGCATACTACATGTGGCATACGCAGGAAGAAATTTTATAAGCCTTAGTTTCCGGTAGAATGTTGAATAAAACTGCAATAAAAAATTAATTTCAATTAAAAAAAAAAGCATTTCGTAGAGAAAAGAATTCGCTAATTGCAAAGCGGAACTTGTACTACCCTATGTTAACAAAACTCTTGTGTATTCAAATGAAAATTAAATATTGTGAACGGATCTCGCGAACGTAATTAAAGTGAAATAAATAAATCCTCTACGTCTACAAGCAGGAAATCAAATATTTTGCAGCTGGCATAATATATGCTGAGTGGAAAATTCATTGCTCTCGCAACGAAACAAATATTTGTCATTTCATGCAGCCAAAAACACACAGCAAGATTGGATGACAAATCAGTCCCTCTCCTGGTTGGCAGGTGAAAGCGAAACAAGATATATGGTTTTTTTTTTGCAATATAAAACACGGTTTATAATTACCGAGATATACACTTCATCATAATTTTCAACGAAATTACAGTCACAATTAAAAAAAAGCATTTCCATTGCAGTTTAGGTTACAGTGATCTATGAAATGATAATACGACATAATATGGTTTTCGTTAAGGTCAAAATATGTTAATGTTAGTTCATAGTTCCACGAATATCTACAAAATCCCTGCTTATACATTTTTTTAAATTTCTGCTTTATGTTGTATCATTCAACCACGCGTAGAAATGAAAATATCCATGAACCTTTCACTTAGAGCCAGGTTTGTTCCAGCCATCTTAATAAATGTTAACATATGGCCAAAAAAATTTATAATTGTTTGAACAAATTACGCATTTTGTTGGGTGAACAAAATTCTAATTGCGGAAAACCAAACCTTCATTTAACGAAATAAAAATTATACTCTTTAACTCACTAAATGATACACTCTGTGGTTAAAAATATTCCACTGTTCACCAAATTGTTAAGTTTTACTATCTATATGTATTTGTTTGGCTATATACAAATATAGAATTGTGTCGTCAGAGATGTCTTGGAATGAAATTATAGCGTCATACGTCAGTCAAGTGAAAATAAAAAATTTATTATGATATTTATATGCACTACTTGTTGCGCCCGCGGCTCCACTCGCGTGGACTACATAACCATTGTTTAGGTTTTTTTCTTAAATAAAGTTGAATGTAACTTAGCGTTAATCTTCTATAGTCTATACATATTATAAAACTCAACGTCTCTCTGTCTGTTAGTGCGCTTATGACTCGAGAATCACTTATCCGATTTACGTGTTTTTTTATTATTCATATCTATATTCTCTGGACAGGTTTTAGTATATCTTTTGTTACGTAAAGTAACACATGGACTAAGCAGTGACGATAAAAGTGAATCAAGTCCGAAAAAGGTTTGCCGCCAGCGCGCTCTCTTGCAATGCGCTGTCTAAACCGTTAAAGATGGAACAATATCACGCAGTAAAGAATTGTGTGAAATAAATAGACCTACAAATAACTCCGCGGTAGCATATATCTATCTACAACAGGTAAATACTAATAAGCGTTGCGGTGGTGTGCATTTCTTATATTTTATAAGAAGCTTCCCTGATGCAGTCATTGTTAACGGTTGTATCTACTATGGTATCTGGTATTGGTATGCCCATGCTTTTTATACTTTCTCTTGACAATGTCTGCACTTGCTTTTCAATTTAATGAGTGCAAGGTGAAACACTGCGTCATTGAATGTTGCTTGTGATTTAAATGGTAAAAACGCTTATCAGTATTTCTCTGTTATAGATAGATATATGCTACCGTGGAGGTTTTTTCAGCTCTTTTTGTTCCACACAATTCTTTACTACATGATATTGTTCCATCTTTAACGGTTTAGACAGCATATTGCAAGAGAGCGCGCTGGCGGCAAACTTTTTTCCGACTTGATTCACTATTATCGTCACTGCTTATTCCTTATGTTACTTTACGTAACAGAATATATACTTAAACCAGACCAGATAATACAGCTATGAATTAAAAAAAAAACACGTAAATCGGATACGTGGTTTTCGAGTGATAAGCGCACTAATAGGCAGACAGACACAGAGACGTTGAGTTTTATAATATGCATAGATTAAGGCTGAAACATGCTCTGACGCCGATGCACGATGGGTTCACTCGTGAATTCGTAGCAAACATGGCCGACGTTCACGTTGGAGGCTGGTTTTTCCTTGAGAACTTACATTTCTTACGGCGTTACCACCATCTTGGAATTCCGACGCTTCAATAGGCGGTATACACTAATTCGCCGAACGGCGTCACCCAAAATATATATAATACATGTATAAGCTCTAAAGTGAGCACTTTTGAGGCCTTAGATACTTTCCTTTCAGCTATTTTTTTATCCTTCCGCCAATTGTTTTAATTAGTATTGACATGGGAGTAATAAACACAGTGTATATATTTCACCGGTCTCGAAAGCTAACGTCAAAGGCTAAAATAAGTATATTTATTGACTGTTATTACAAATGAGAGAGCTTCAAAAAGTGCTCACATTGCCGTAAATAGCTTATAGCGAATTTTAATCCTTGACATGTATAAAATTGCAGTTATGGGTAAGAGCACAAAAATAAATATTAGTGTAAATAATCCGTCAAGGTTCGTGTTAATACAAGTAACCAAAAGAGCAAGAATTAACGAATGATTGTAACTACTTAATTAAACGGAATAGAATTAATTAACCTTAAAATGAGCAGAACGTGTAAGGCCAATACCTCAGAATTTACGACTTTTTACGAGGTCATGTTTTCTTTCTTATTTAGAAATTACAATATCCTTAAGGGATGTATATCGTATTTTATATTAGCGTGATTGACTGGCGACGTAATTGACTTAACGCGTAAACAGCTAATTTTTTTATTCCAGCGACAATTTTTATTTTATTTTATTTTATTTTTTCCACCAGTCCACTGCGTGGAAGATTGGTGATATCAGTCCACACTGAAAGACTACAGGGGCAAACGCTTAGTGATTCACACGGTTCAATCAACGGCGTCGGCAGGGAAAGAGCTTCTGTCGTATAAATAGCTTTGATGAAAAAATCTACAGGATTTTTTTGGGCATTAGAGATACGTGTCTAGCTTAAATACGGTAGATATTTCTGACTTCTGAAGTTTATTGTATGTGAGCAGTACTCGCTGTATTATAGAGATTCCCTCGCAGACATAGTTTACAATTATTTATCTAGGAAGAGCTAGCCAAGTCAGGACTCTACATAGGAGTAGGACTGCCTGACGATATAAGCGTTTACTTCGAATTTGATATACTGTAGCTTAGGCACACAATATATTTTTGTATATATGCTAACTAATTCCTTTACTTTTCGTAAACTGCAAACGATAAGAATCATTAAAAAAACAAATTTGTATTTTTTGTAATATAATTGCAGTGTCATCAACACAAGATGCAATAATTAAACAAGAAAACTTTGTTTTGGGTAATAAACATTTCAGTAATAAAACACGTATGAAAGTTATGAATAAAAGCAAATGTAAGTATTTTAAAAATTTGTTTTCTGGAAAAAAAATTCCGCAATGAAAAGTTGTCCAAGTGAAGCTAAGTACTAGCCAATTATAAAAACAATTAAATTTGCAGAAAAATAATTAAAATTATTTTGGAGTTCTAAATGGTTAAATATTTTTAATGTATGATTTATTTAACGTTTTCTAAACTCATGGTCTAGTGAAAATTTAAATTATCACACTATTTTCTGCACAAACTCATAAAAATATGCTGGGGTTGATAAGAACCAGACAACATTCCGAGACCACATACCAGTTTCCTCGTATATAATAAGAGTATATGTGAAAGCTGGGAGAAATATTACATATCTTAACATAAAAAAAAATTAATTCGAGCAAACGTTTGAGAAAACATCGTTTCTTTGCTATAGTTTACTTTCCAGAACTCTTGTTTACATTTTATGGCACGACTGATAACCCCTCAAACTCATTATACCAAAGGTGAAGTAGACCTTCTATCGCATTCTGCGCATGTCAGCAACATTGACCAACCCACCACCTGCATAAACTTCAAAATCTCATGGCCAAATAATGAACGCGTTTGTTTACATTTAGCTTCTGAAAATACCCACACTTTTGTATGAATAAAATACTCAGTCTAACGTCAGGAAGTTCCAGACGATTTAAAATAAGACCAAAGAAAGTGTAAAAACATTCTACAGCACTTAATTACGTAAACGGTTTTATAACCTCAAATATCTTCCACGTGTTTTTTTTTGTGTTACTGGGAAAAAAAGGGGTTCAATACTGAAACACGGAGGGGTGGTTACTGTGCAGCTAGCACGCACATACTATACAATATTCTCTTATCGTTCCCCTCTTTTATACCATTTTACTCATATCACTAACTCCTTTTGAACAAGAGGGGTTGACGGCAAGTGTTAGATAATTGGCTTCCCGCGCAATGGCGTTAACCCGCAAACAAGAAGAGGTTTAGGTTGCTGCCTGGCTGAAGGAATTCCTCAAGTCTGAGGCATAAAAGCGTGGGAGCGCTAAGGGTGACCGAGTTATCTGCATCAAGTCTCTCATCGCCTCTACACCAAAATAACTGAACTGGCGTGAAGTCTTGGCGTCGATTTCGCGCCTCTATGAGACTTTCAGCGGAGACTCCTGCCCTTTTATGACGTAATAATAAATATATAGGTTCGACGCCCGTCCCTATTCCTTTTATATTGTTTTGTATCGGAATGTTTATACCTAAAAATGACCGTGAAAACACCTCTTTGAGCCATGCTTTAGAGATAAAAAGATGAAGTGAACAACCTATACAGACGCGTAACGTTTGTTAAATGCTATTCTTAGGCAGACCTCACTCAGACGCGTTGGACAGGTTTTTAAAAAAATAGTTTTCTGCTGGAGCTCTGCACCCCGTTCGGCGGCCTACCCAGGCCTTAAAATGCTATGTCGTGTCAAGCCAGAAAATAAGGTGCAAAAACGCGAGGGAAGGGATCACTTACGGCCTCGTTATTTCTACAGAATTAGTGATATTCAATATTGCAGCTTCTTTTACAGGACACACGATTATTTTCTTACGAGACTTTGAATGCAAATTATGATGCAAGAAAATGAAGCATATTTCTTACGAACAGAGTTCACGCACAAATAGCACAGAAAACTCGGAACGCAATTTCTTCTCGAAAGGGATCAGTTGATGGCCCTTGTGAATACTTAATAGCTACGATTTTATTACGAAAGCGCCTGCGCACTTATGTTTTTTTATATAAATTGTGGATCTTCAATAACGAGAAGAAGTTTCTTTTCAGCTCTCAAAAAATTGCCTAAACTCCACTCCATTTCTTAAAATATAAATGAGCCGTTCTTGACAGCAATATGTTCTTCCAAATTGTTGTTCGCCCAAATTAAATGTATTATCCACTCCTATCTCTATTGCTATTTTTAAGTTGGTCATATGAAGAGTGTATGACTAAAACACTCAAGTTTGCAAAACATTCAACACCATGAAGGAATATTCAGAACGGGAGGAAATTTATTACACAAATAACTAAAAGTGTTCCAAATTATTTAAAATTACATAGATACGTAACAACATAACAAGCAAAAAATTTATATTTAGTCCCACCAGCACGAGCTACTGCAAGAGCTGATCCACGCAGTGTAATCGAATCAAACAGGCCTTTGATGTATTACTGGGGAAATGGCCTATACCAGACTGCTCCTACTAGAGTTCACAGTTCATCGGTATTTGTTACTGAATGAGAATGGTGAACTATAGTTCTTTCACGGTTACTTCCAACTTTTCTGAAGCCTTGCTAAAGTTTTACGATCAGGATATTCCTCCGACTCATGCAAATCAAAACTGAACCGAGTATACAAAATGACACCAAAGGGACAACGCACATTATTCGTGCGTAGTCAGTGTTATTATATTTTCCAATTGAACTATTTCTTACTAGGGGTTACCAACACGCCTATTTTCTCCCTGTTTTATAATATATATTTATTATACATGAAGTATTATAATTTGTATACAATTATATAAGTAAAATTTTAATTTCACTTGACAACAAGGTGTTTCTATGTTATCACGAGTATAAAACGCTTGTGGTAAGTGGCATATTTTCGAAACAACCAAACAGGTTACACCTGGGGTAATTTTTCAAAGGCTTTATTCAAAAAATGCGAAGAAACCGTGAATAGACTGTATTTGTTTAGTGATTATAGCCAAGACATGAACAGTACGTGATATATCGAGCGCGCATGCAGAAAGTAGACAGTGTCAGACCTGTTGCAGAGATCGAATGTTCTGCTAACAATCGAGATGAAGCTGAACGGCCCATCACTGGATCCTGGATTTTCGATTATGCGATTCATTGTTACACGATCTCCAACTTCACACATTGATCGTGCGGCAGAACAGGTAGTTCATTCGAAAGGAGAAATCCAGCAATACTTTAATTCCTCCCTCTTAAAATAGAACTCTCGATAAGCCAAAGGAAAACCGTGGCGCAAATCCTGAATTTGGTTACTGCTTTCCTGAAATTCAAGTAGAGATAACTTCTTCTATCTCTTTCCTAATGATTTAGTATCGTTACGGACATCTTTCAGACTGGAAATCTAATTTGTACCTATACAGAAGCAGACCTTCAGGACAGAAATAAGTATAACCAAATTGAAATATTGTGTCGGTTCCTAAGTGCCTGTTTGCCGATTGGCTAAGCCATAGGCTCTGGAACGTGCCTAGTGTTATGAAGTCTGCTGTGCTGTTTTAAGATTCTTTACTGGCTGTCCCAATGGCTGGAAAATTAGTCGTTTCTACGCGCTGATTGGCGAACGGCGTTCCGGCATGTTTTTGGCCAGTGCTTTTTGTTTTTCTGGCTTATGTACCTGGATTTCACGGTAAAGGCGGCTGTTTTAATTCTGTAATCTTACTTATTCCGTGAACTCAACAAGGTACTAACTTTTTCTTTTCTCGCGCGATCTTTTATTGCATATTTCGAAATTACGACAGTTAAAGCAATAAAAGAAACCGATCGATTCGCGTATATATATAAACGTGTTGGTCATGCTGAATTTTCTATGCGTTGAAAAATATTCAGACACTGTAAATTCGAATGAATGTAAAACCACAGATTTACAGTGAAATTCACCTACTTGAATAAGTGAAAATGACTCCTCATTGAATCAGTGGAAAACTGGTTTCAGTAAAACAATCTTACTGATTAAATAAATGACAGCCACCTGCGTGCGGTGGATTAAATAAAGTTTTTTAAATTAAATTTTGCCAAATAAATTTGATAAATAAACATGTTTCCGATAGTCACTGTTTATGTTGTGTAATTAACCGCAATTTAAAAAAAAAAGTAAAAAAAAAATTCATGATGTTTTGGATTTGCTTTTTGCGTAACACCCTTCTAAACTGTTACTTTACCAATCGAGCAATCAAGCCAACTTTAATGGTGAGGGGCAAAATTTACGTAATATGTTAATTTATAGAAAATGTAAAGCTTTCAATTGTATGTCCTTTTTTCCATTTTAAATATAATTGGTAGCATAAAGGTTAAAAAAAAAACATATAGTATTTACGTATATATTCACTCACTTCATCACATGCAATGCACTTTAAACATTTAAACCGAGCGCTTTGATGAATACGTGAACAGTAAATTAAAGACATAAAAATGAAACGAAATTCTGAATGTTCATGTTTTCCCGTACAATGGTATTAGAAAGGATGAAACTCACATAAAAAATAACATAAAGTATGGTTTTTTTATTTTATACTTTGTTATTTAAATTAATAATCTTTGTTTAACTAATTCATAAGTAAAAAAAAATAACTGTAAAACATAAAATGAAAAAGGTTGATGAATCAGCGGAAAACGGCACTGAATCAATAAGTGTATGAAAAGTGGCATTTTCTTCGTTAACTCATCAGCTTAACTGGCTAAAGTTACTGTTTAATAAGCCAGGTGGTGTTAATTAATTTAAAGAACGAAATTCTCACTGATTCAGATTCAGAATGCATTCTGAAACGAATTCCCTCCTCGTGAGCCCGGCGAACCAATTTGTGGCAGCGTCGTAATGGCTGGGACGAGAAGTGTGGATACGCATCCGAACAACGTGGTGGCGCAGTTGGCGGGACTCCGGTGGAAAGAGTACTCGATCCATTTAGTGAGTGGTCGCTTTTTAAGACACTTGGAGAGTTAATTTTTTACCAGCTTTACGTGCTAAAATAAACCCTGTACTTTATACGCCCCTGGCATTTAGGGCATCCAAATCTCTTAAATTCTTTTATATGTTTTGAGGATATTTTAAGAATTTGTGACAATACATAAATTGTTATTTTTAATGAAAAAAAATAATTTTAAAATATATTTCAATTAATTCATTTCCTTAACTCAGTTATGCGGATTAAAACATTAAATGTAGAGCTACGCAGTTTTTAATAATATTTGTCACTATTAATGTTTATAGTTGAAGTGTTTCTCAAGAACATATCAACGCCTTATACCAAAATTTTTCTTAAATCTTAATTTTGGCTCATTGCGGTTAAGACCATATTTTCTTGCTGTTTTAAATTTTAAAATTTTGTCTAGCATGCAATACAATTACGGGCAAAGAGCATACAAAAATTTAATATATTTTACTGGTTTTTTCTTTTGTTATAAGCAATAATGTTGGGCTGTGGCAAAACACAAGTTTTAATCCTCAATGACTTATTAAATGCGCACATTATTAAATAAGTATATGGTTGTTGGGCACGTGTTTTATCATGCTATGCTGTAGCAGTTGCTGCCTCTATCACACATTTCTCTAAGGATTATTCAGTATCAGCTCTGCATGATACTACCAAATGTGCCGCACAGTGGCCATTAGACAAGCACAAACCAAGCCATGAAACTACAGCGAACTCTAGTCATAAAACATCCTATTAAACCAAATGCCATCTACTGGGTTGTAATATCTCCGAGTTTAATAAACAGATAAACAGGTTATGCCCTTATTCATTCCACTCGATGAAAATACAGTCAACACGTTTAATATCTGTGTGCTGCCCTGAGTGTAATAATATTGTTAGCTCACAAAATAAATGCAGGAATAAGGGGAATTAGAAAAATTTTGGACATCTAAACGTTTATTTTGAAATGCATAAATATAATACATTTTTTAATGAAAGTGCACCACCTCATTTCAAGGCTAGATCACACTAGTTTTTCGCACGTAGAAAACATGGCGGACAATGACACTCAGCTTTACATATTTTTCTGAACTCCCTAACCACCCCTTTCATTCTGTCGCTGATCTACATTAAGGATCCTGTTTCATGCCATATACCGTTTCTATCACGAAATCCAGTCAACTCGAATTATGCTACCATCGCTTATGATATATTTAAGCATTCGCCTTTCTGCGAGGACTGTCTGTGTAACATTAGAAAATGCATATATACATGCGTGCATAAACCCATAAGTATACGCACGTATACACATATGGAGATATATTTCACTCTCACCAGCTCTCAAGTCCTCGAGAACAAGAGCCACGCAAATCTCTTCACTCTCTTTGTAAAAGCGTTACCCACTCTGACCCCGTTTTATTAATGTCCTTAACCCTATTCATAAGGTCAACTATGCACGCGCTCTATTAAAATCGAAAAACTGAGCTTCATTGGGAAATATTCTATTGTGTTTTGCGAACCGGGTTCAATCCCCGGCCGGGTCACACCCGGATTTTCGCAAATGGGATTCGTGCCGGACGATGCCCCTGGTCGGCGGGTTTCCTCGGGGATCTCCCATTTCTCCCGCCCTTACAATCTGGCGTAGCTCCATTCCCACATAATTTCAATCTGATCGGCTGTCAACAAGATCTCGTTGTTAAGAGCCGCCCAAAACTCTCGACTCGAGTGATTTTGGTGGAGCGTCTTAAGTCGCGCCACCCGCTTGTCAAATGCCACGGCCGGGTGCTGTCGGCTCTTCGGCGACGGTTCTCGACGCCGAAGCCTAAAATATCACAGACGACCATCATTTGTGACGAATGGATCCATGATCCTGGATCGTAACGGGGAGTGAGGTGAAGCGCAGTTAATTCATACCGAACAAAAGACTGCTCCTTGTGATATCTGTAATTGCGGAATGAGACACGGAACTGATGGAGCTTTAGGGCTAACCGTGGTTGGTATATAAAGACTGAAGAGCCTAAAAAAAAACTGGTACACCTGCCTAATATCGTGTAGGGCTCCATAGGGCCGACGTGGCTGGGACTCGACTAATGTCTGAAGGTATGTAGGAGGCAATTCACACCGCGAATCCTGCAGGGCAGTCCACGAATCCAATCTGCGCCAATTTTAGAAAGGGTTGCACGTCTTTCACGTTTAATGATTCTCGTCAGTCGTCGTTTGTCCCGTTCTTTCACGATCTATTTCCGGCTGCAGTGATGTCGAAGATGTGCTGTTTTACCGGATTCCCGATATTCACGGTACACTCGTGAAATGGTCGTACGCGAACATCCAAAAGTCATCTCTACCTCGGAGGTGCTATGTCCCATCTCTCGTGCGCCGACTATAACACCACGCTGAAACTCACTTAAATCTTGATGACCTGCCACTGTAGCAGCAGTAACCAATCTAACTGCCGACCACATCGCGTTACTCTGATTGGTTCCATTCCTCTGTTATTTGCATATGCACGCCTATACCAGTTTTTTTGGCTCTTCAGTGTAGTACTACGTCTGGCAAAGACAAAGAACGAATCGTACTTTAGAAAATTACGAAGAGTCTTTTTTTCTTTCTGCAATTTCTCCTTATACCTTTTGCTTTTTTTGGAAACCACTCAGTTTTTTTGTTAATGTCAGACATAGGTTCTGTTAAAAATTAAATGAATAATTATTAATCTTTAGTCAGAGTCACGTGTTGAAATAACTTAAATAGTAAATCACACACAACACACTATGAGGACTGTCAAGCAGTAACGCCTACGCGTACGACTATGCGATTGGTGCGCTAGCACTGTCCGAAACAAACAACGATAAACAAATTCAGTGTTGTCACTTGCCTTATCAAAAAACTGACTAAAGTCTTTTGTTTTCTTTTTCGTTCAGGAAAATTGACACGCTGTTTTCCGTGTCTTCTATCCCCCATGTGTGCGATATTTTCCCCTGCGAGTTTGGGGCTCCTAGGCAGCTGACTATTTTGCCCATGCAAAAGTTTGCCACTGGAAGAGACGCCTGAAGTTGCATATTAATAAAAATAATCCAGTCTTGATAGGTAATCTGAGGTAATGGATTTTGGAACACAAGACAGGAAATAATTTAGATGTATTAAGGTATCCGTTTGCATAGTTTTTCAGAACACATATCTTGCCAAATAATTTATATTTTTAGAATCAGGTATGAATAAAACTAATTTAAGAATTACAGTAAAAATTATTCTTGCCCAGCCTAAAATTGGTCAAAGTGTTTTTTTGCATAAACTGAAAGATTGGCCGTGTGACATTTTTCTTTCTTAACTGTGAAAGAATACAAGCAAAGCTCTCTGAATAGGGAAGAAAAACTTTTCTTTGGGGCTGTTTGGATTAAAGTGAAAAAACCCTGCTTTAATTCAAACGAAAAGTAAAAAAAAAGCCTAGTTTTGCTAACATCAAACTTTAACACGTTCTTATTTTGAGGCAATATTAATTTTCTTATGGTACACAAAAAAGTTTATTTGTGTCTCTACACCAAATGTAATGTTTAAGAAACATTAAAAATTTTATTTCTTTCTATGTAGCTTTTAGTGGGTAACGAAACTTATAAATGCCACATTACCAAACAAAAAAAATTTTTTTTATCATCGACATAACGGTTTATCCTTCTAACTGCAGTAACTGACTTAATCACAAAGGTTGCTGCTGAGTCATTTGAACGAGAATACAATGTTGTCATTGCCATCAACACAAAAACCGAACGAATTTTGGTTTGTGGCAAATCAACATTGGCGTGTTTCATATTTAGCGAAAACATTTTGCCAGCAACTAAACTTGTGCTAGAGCGAATGAAGTGTTTTCAGTGTGTTGGTTTTCCCCGTGTGGATTTAAATGGTATGTTGACAGTGTGTTTGGGTCATAATAATTTAGGTTATTTTCTCCAAGAATCGAAAACCCACTTTATTGTAGTGCAAAATGTAGCAAGTGTTTTCAGTGATAACTTATTTCTGGCATTTATTTATTTGTAAAACAAAACGTACAGTATTTGTATGAAAACGTACTTAAAAATTGCAGTTCATTAAATATTCACCCCGAGACGTTGATGGTTGCGAAATAAGAAGCACATTACTCATGTAGAATACGACCCACCGATTTTTACTTCCACCATAATTCTAGGCGCTCCGCCGTATCTATACCGCAAATGTAATTTCCCGCAACTCTGTTCAGAATGGCCATTAAACTTCGAGTGTCGCAGCGTCTCCAGGACTAGGATCCATTTTATAATATACACGTGATCTCTGCTGACGGAATGGTTGCGGAAGTTATGACCCATAAACGCGCGTCGCACGCAACCCTCGATGGCTGCCATAAACCTCATCTAGCTAACACGGGCGCGCCTGTACTTCTCGGTGGTTCAGGAATTCAGACGCATCTCTTCTGGAGGGCATATTACGTCTCTGAGTGATGTGTGCGTGAGAGAATAGGGTGAACGACCTTCATAACGCCGTAAAGTGTTGAAAGTCTGCTCCGCGCCGAGGAAAGTACTTCTGGCTCCACGAATTGTTCGGTTAAAGCCGAACAAATACGTAGTTTCTCTTAGTAATACATTTCACTGTCCGGAGAAAATTAATTGCAGCACGATGTACCGTCTACATAAAAAAAAACATATTATTTGAAGACAACCCTAAGCTGAGTCCCTTAAATCAGCTTGTACGATAATTATTTGGTTGAACTGTAACTGCGCATCGAATTTGTCACACTTAATTAAGCATTTGGTTCTTTAAGTTAAAGCAAACATTCCTCTTTTTATAGATGGAATATTTACGTGTTAATGTCTAAGATTTTATTTCATGCCTTTCAAAAGTACAAATTTTTTCTAAGTACGTAAATTTTGGCAGCAATGCTTTAGTAAGAAATTTTCATTGCAATATTTTAAATTTTTATGTTAGTAGGCATGTACAACAAATAACTTCCATAACACTCTTGAAGTTCTTTAGGAATTTGGTTTTAAATCAATGAAGAACTCTTTAAGATTAGAAATATAAAGATTGATAATTCATTTACGCAATATAGAACTACAAACTTAGGTTTCGATCAAAAATTTATGTAAGCCGGTTCGTGATAGAATATAAAAGTGATTAAAACTGGTTTCATTAAATTTTTTGTTTGCAGTTAAAACGCAGTCTAATGAAGACTGACAATTTTTATAGATAATTTATTGTGTTGTTACGAATTTTCTAAGTCTGTCAGAATAGCTATGTTCTTAAAGGAATTGAGATCTTAATAAGCTAATAAAATTGTGTTAATTTTTTTAAACAACCCAAAAATACTCCAAATTTCCTATCTCGACAACAATGGCTATCACTTGATATTTGCAGCTAATATTTGCGTAGTCGTCCCTCAACTCACAGAAATTAACGCAGTTAAACGCTAAAAACCAATTTTCACAAACAGTTTTCTGACGCCTAATGTATAACTATTAAAATTATATATTTCGCTATCTTACAGTTCCAAAATTTACAGTTAGGTATGTATCACTTGTTAAGTAATTGCCGTCGTACTTCAATCTAGATATCGCCAGTCTTTCCCATCCGAAACATTCTGGAGCGCTCCCGCGCACATCCGCAATCTACTCCTTGTGTAACTCGCACTCCACATCACGCACACACTTCGCTCGTCTCCGTACACACAGTAGCCAACCGCAGTGTTCGTTCGCCGTCGGTTCACTCTTCCTTGCACTTAGCTTCTGGCGATCACAGACACCCGACCCCCTAGGTGCGGCGCTATAACAGGGGTTGGCGCACGATCGAGAACATTCTTCGCATGTCCTCTCGCGCAGAGGGGGAAGTCGTCCAGAATGTTCGCACATCAGGCCACAGCCACCGACCGCTTCAGCAGGAGGGGATGGGGGTGGTGACGCCAGCTCACGTCAGCGTCAATATCCCCCTCCCCCCCAACTTTTTACTTTTACATAAAAACCAGCGAGTGTGAGGTTTGCATATGGGAGAGGTCAGGGAGGGCGGGTCAAGCCACAGCGATCCAGCTCCTTAACGCAGGCACCCACCCCCTCATCGCAGCGACCCACCTCCTTAACGCAGCGACCCACCTCCTTAACGCAGGCTTACCCGGCGCGTCAAGAAGGGGGAGTGGCCATGCGCAACAGCATTTTCATCTACTTTAAAAATGTTGTAAGTCGCTGCAGTAAAAAATCTTTTAGTATGATTAAAAAAAATATTTATATATTTTTGTTTTTATTTTGGTTTTTAGAAGGTGGGGTAGTGTTGATAACAAAGCGGAAGTTCTCAATACTTCTCATTCTGAATATCGTATTAGGTACCCTGAATTGTTTTAAAGTCTCCAATTACTCCATCTCCTTTTTCCGATTATTAAATGACATTTTTACATTATTTAATTAATGCATGGGATCAATCAGCATAATTAATTTAAACCAAAGAGTAATGCTTTAGAGAAAATAGCTGCAACTCTGTGATCCTATATGGAGTTTCGCCGAGGACTGGACGCTAATAACTACTTAGACTTCCTCGCCTATGAGTGTGACGGACGTATTTGCTAGTTCAATAGTAGAAGATATCAAGAAACGTCTCAGCGCAGACGGGGAGAAAGTCGAATTTTTTCAATAAGAAGTTTGCCCCGTATCACGAAAAAGGATTGAACGTAGGTTATTTCCATAAGATATAATCTTATATCCTGTATAACTGCACCGGGTTTTCGAGGCAAAAAATATTTACGTGCTTTTTAATTATAAACTTGCTGAAGTTTACTACATGGTGTCTTTGAAAGACAAATATTTATTTAGAAAATGGATACGGAAATTGTGTAAGCTACATTTTTATGCTAAATAAAAATATTTTGTAGTATAAGAAGTAATTTTTTTAAAATTAATTTATTCCGTTCACTTAAATATTTATAGCGTAGCGAGAAATGCTTGGGTGCCTATCTTACTTTTTTTTAATATGACAGCTACTAGTTCCAAAGATGAATGTAAATACGGCAAGAAAAACTTTGTATGAACTTTTGAAAGAATGATACTTTGTGACAACAAAAAGCAGCCAGTAAGTGTATAAAAATATGCATGAGTGATAGATTTACATAAATTAGTAATGGAACATAGGGATAAAATTGTACATACTTATGCAAATGCTGGAAGTATGCACAATAAGTTTAAAATGAAAATTTTAAATTAAAATTGAATTGAATTAAAAATAAGATTTCATCTGTTTTAAAAGAGTTTTGTCGTAAGGGTAAAATTATTCTATATCTGTTTTTTCCCCATGTCAGTCTTGGCAATGAAGATAATCACACTTAATGATATCTTTTAAAAAATTTTAAATTCCATAAATACAATTTTATTAATGATTTACATTTAGATCTAAAAGTTTTAAAATATATCGTGAGTATGTATAGTTTTACAACTGTTTTCTCGTCACACATATATGTGGTCAATGAAACCGTTAATAAATTTTAGAACAAATAAAGCGTTTGAGTAGAGATACAACTGCATGATAACTGATTATCATCATGTGAAGTTGGCGTTCACCCATGAGCGACTCCAGATTGCAGTGACACGAATTTAACAGTTACTGCGTACTGACAACAGCGTGATTTAATAAGTGTCGAATTTCTGTCTGGAATTTAAAAGCTCTTCATTTCGTTCTACTAATCGATAGGCTAGTATCGGTTTAACCTTAAAACCCTATTACTGAATTGGTCACTCCCATATTATCACATTTCCACATAATTTTTGTAAGAATGATCTACATATCACTGCGTTTCAATAACGTTTTCGAAAGTCATTTTTTTTTTCACTTGACACATACATTTTAAAATTCGTCCTTAATTTTTAATATTGACATTTAGTCTTCATAATTTTCTGTTTTGTGTATAAAATAAGAGATATATAATTTTAATATATTGTCTTATTAATTTGATTAACTCTAATACATATTAATATAAAATAAACATTTTTTTTAAATAATTTTTTTTGTATTTTTAACCATAAGTTTGAATTCGGTTAACATTTAAAAACAAAGACATCTCAATAGTATATATTATTTCAAAGTTTTAAAAACGTCTGGATTATTAGCCGGATATAAGAAATTTATTTGTGATATTTAAAGTATTGGTTTTAAGACGTATAGATTTCCGAAGTAATGATTTAAAAAACTTATAGGAAAATGAAGGTATGAAAAATTCAGGCATGTTTATGTATACAAAAACTATATATTTGATATGTGTATATAATAAATTACATTAATGAAGCATTTTAAATTTTAAAATTGTTTATACAAAATATGTTTTACATTAAATATAATTATTGCATATAAATTATACTACAGTATATTGCTGTTTGGTAAAAAAAATTATAATAATATATTAAGCGTATATAAATTAAGATTTGTATATATGTATACTGTATTTATACACACATACAATTTTTATACATCTGGGACAAAACTGGCTATCAAAACAAGATATTCTGTGAATGCCTATTCATAGCAACTTATAAATCTTCTGGTAGCATGTCGTTTAAATTCAGAAAAAAATCACTACCTTCTCTCCGTCCGCAACAGCTCTATCATATACCGAGGAAAAATATTTTTATTTCCGTTTAAGCATAAACACTGTACAGAATGGCAGCAAAGGCACATGTGCAGTTACTGTGTCTGTTTATAAGCAACCCTGCCAAAAGAAGATTGTGACGGTTTCAGCCGACACATGCAAATAGGACTGCGTCTCTGTTTCCTCAGACAGATGATCGATTTTCAAGGAATAGAGACCTCCCCCTCCTCCGGTTAGTGTCTCATCAAAGGGTATCATAAAGCTTAGTCTGGGTTTGCACAGCAAAATAAAACGTAGTTGTAAAGATAGAATTGCCCTTTTTTCTAACATACAAAAATATCAATTCCCAATATGGGATTACAAAACTTATTTTAATATTTTAATAAAATCCCATGATATTTATTTTTTCCCAAAGACATTTCAATTTATATGTCTATATTATTTTATACAAAATAATTAAAAGTGAAGATAACATATCATTTAATAATGATGCAGAGTAACCTCCCTTCCANACCAAACAAATTTTAAATCAGACTAACTACCGTCCCTTTCCTAATAAAGTCCTTGGCCAGTCTCCCCGAACAGGGGACAACCGAAGCATTATATATTTTATACAAATTTGTCGTCGTCTTCTGGAACAATTTCCGACGTTCACGGAGCGGAAACGCCCCCTGGTGGCATCATGGCTGGCCGGCGTCACGTCATGGTGACGCACTGGGGAGGGAAGGGGCAGCAGGCGAAGCTTCGAAGTAGCACACTAGCGTGCCATGCGCCATTTGCTGTCCAGCTTTCATGCAGGCAACAGAAGCGAGATGGTCAGTTGAGCGGAGTTCATCGCACCAAAGGTTAACCGTGACCACGACTATAATTGAGAAACATAAATCCAAGGTGAGGTGAACTTAGGCGAATTTTTGATGTGCGTAGGCCGTCACAAGATGTTATAAATATTAATCGTGGATTTCTGGGTTAGAATTTGTATCGCGTAAGTATAAACATTTATAACTCACTAACAGAGTGTCCGTTCCTTCTCCATTTCACAGCTTAATAGGAAACCTTGTTAAGCACATTTGCCTGTGAAAGCAAACGACAACGATTTTTTGGTGTGCAGGCCAAAATAGTGTAGGGGCGGAACCCAAAATAAACAAATTGAATTATTAATGCACTTTTATAAAATAATTTCCTTCTGCTTAACGCTTCGATTTGGAACAGTTAATATCCAAGAAGACAAAATCACTACAAAGGAAATCAGTCACAAGCTCTATGTGCTGTTATGTCTTTGTGATTAAGAATAACTTGGAAGGATACTTTTCCCGTTCACAGAAAAATATAATGAATTTTTAAACCATTACAAGGAGAGGTAAAGGAAATAAATGCTATGACACTACACTCAAAAGAATTTCGGTACGACGCTAGATGGTATACGTATAAGTATACGTAATTTTCAAGCGTGTAATTAGAGCTCCGCTCTTCTGACGCATTCTACAAAACTCTGAACCAACAGTAAACCTTCAGCACTCTGGTGGCTTCATTCCATTGGCCGGGTAGGAATAGTGGTTGACTTCTTACTGTGCAAGCAGCCAATGAGCGCACGATATATACTAGAGTATGTGGATATATGTGAAGTATAGCTGGGAACTGTGTTACAACGCGAATATGAAGGGTATAGGCTGTTGATCGCAAATTGAGCACTTCTGAAAGCCTTGCTTAAGATATATTTGCATGCACATTGCATATTCTTCCGTCATATGTAAATATTACCATTGCCATTGGTCTGACCACTTTATTCATACGTCTGTCAAGTAAATTTAAAAATTATTAAAAAACCAAATATTTGAAAGTGTTGTTAAATATTACACTTAAATGCATAAAAAAGAAAGAATGAAAAATAATTTCAGTACTGACAAATGTTTACCAAACACTTTAAATTCAACTTTAAAAGTTTTATTTAAAGAATGTTGCCTATATTTTTCCCCTGGATCCTCACCAACGTTTGACGTGTTTCTACGGGTGCGTCTCCTGCCCGGCGGACAAGTATAATTTTAAGCAAATTTCGGGAAAGTTCCACACGTCGCGTGAAACTCTCCTACGTAAACGCGGGCAAAATTTAATTGTTCTCAGCTTCACGTAAATGTCCAAGTGTGCATTCGCCCGGGAAGAATAAAAGTGCGAGGGAGGGAGTTGTTGAATAGACACCACGTCTCCGGCATTCCAGAACTTCTCCCTGTGCCGCCAAGTCGAAGTAAACTGACCCCCCCCCTCTTTTTTTTCTTCGTCATTCCATCTACCGAAACTCTTGGGCGAGAAGTTTAAGTAGGCGTTGTCTTTTGTATTCGCGTCAGTTCATCCCACCCTCTCCATTCGTGAGAAGAGGAAAACCTCGTTCAGTATGCGTCATCCATTCCAACTTGACGAGCGCATAGCACTTTCGCAAACATCAATATTGGCAGGAGGACATTCTGGGAGTCCTCTCGAGGGGGCACAATAGACTGGAGGTGCTTTTACAACTGGGAGCTGGAGAAGGGCGCATTTGATTCTCTGGCGAAGCAGGACGAAACAGGAAGATCCTTCTTCTTCTCTTTCTCTCTCTACTTTCTACCAGCTCCGACCTCACCGGCAAACGCACGTTTGCAACGAGCAGTTGTTTGATGCGCCTCTCCTTTTGAGTACATATCTGTGTTCGCGGAAGAGAGAGAGAGAGAGAGCGTGTATACCCGTCGTGCCAGACCGTCAAAAGGAAAGGATCAACCTCGGCATTTCTCAAAAGTGTCATCCGTTATATTGTTACGCGCAGACATTTGGAGATTCCTTCCCTTGAGTCGTGTCTGCGGAGATCCAAATGTGTCTGTGTAGTGAGAGTGGTGCTGCATAGAAACATAGTAGCACATTTTTATTTCCCTACAGTATATAAAGTAAGTAATTTTTGTGCAGAGTTTTCAGAATGAACGAAATATACTCACTGGTTATTACTGCCTCACACTGAACACGCCGCAGATCATGTAAATACTTTTTTTATAAAACAAATCATAATGAAAGTTTAAAAAAATTGTCTCCGCTGAAAAATTAATTGTTGAATATAACTGCTGTTCTTAAATTAAACTGTAAGGTTTCTATAATTTTTCTCAACCGAAATCTTTTCGCATGTAAACATTGCAGTTTAGCTGGCATATGCATTTGTATTAAGTTATTTTATGCATACTGCTCCTTTTTTCACTGTTAGGAGATAAGATAACCGTGTTTATTTCCAACACTTAAAACGGCACATACGTTAAAAAAAATCTCAACACGTTATCATAAATTCGGCACAAAAATGAATCGTAAAAAATGAGGAAATTTCACGTGTGTTACTTAATATCAGTGAATAACCGAAAATTCGAATGATATTTCACTTTACATTTGGTTTTTTATTTATATTACCTGAAATGATTAATTTTATTAAGAATTATTTCGAAACACAAGTTAACCCATGCCCGCAGACATTTCTCTGTTCTTCTCTTTCCGTCTTTCTCCCTCCCTCCTTCTTCCTACACACAAATACGCACATGGGGGTAAGGTAAGCGGCTGGCGCGATCACCTCCCACCAAGGCGAACCCGGTTCGATTCCCGGTGCTGATCGGCGGATTTTTTGGGGGGATCTTCCGTTGCCCCCGCACTTGAATTCCAGCGCAGCTCCATACTCACCTCGTTTCACCATCAGCGACTCTCAAGACCTCGCTGTAAAGCGCCGTCCAAACCTCTCCACTCCACTGAGTCACAAATAGTCTTCAAAATGTGAAAATTTAATATGGCGCATTACATTTCGGCCGCGAGTATAATATCGAAAGTTTAATATTCCATATTTTCCACTTATCGTGTATGGCATATCGTAAAAAACCTTCTATTATATACTTTGTGAATAATATGCAGGCATATTTTTCATGAAATTGAAATAACTACCTCCGAATTAAGAAAAACAAGTACGAAAATTGTATAAAATATTTATATAATGTACAAGATAACAGCTTCATTAAAGTTTCATTAAAATTTATACTTTTATAAAAATTATAGCTGTGATTCCAGGATTAGAAAAACACGTTCTACGTCGCGGTATATAACGCAGCAGGACAATTAATTTCTTCAACATTAACTGTCAGCTAACTGTAAGACGGTTTGTGCCAGAAAGCCGTAGAGAGAATAGAGCACAGAGAGCGAATGACAAGTGCGCAGTAACAATTCCTGAGTTCCAAGGTTAAACTGTTTTATTTTTCAAACAGAGCTGCTAAAACCTGTTGGCTATGTCTAAGCTCTTGCACACTGTTTACATAAATTATATTCTTAATCTTTTATTTCCATAATACCGACGGAATTTTAATGTAAATATGACCTACCCATATTATAAAATAACTTAATTTAAAATTCACAGGCGTTTTAGGAAAAAAATGTAAACAAACATTCGAGAAACATGTTTTTTTCCTAAGTGATCATAGAGTAGATAAGTGGACAGAGACAAAACGGCGTTGCGGTTCCTTCGATGTGAACGTACCCGTTCTGTGATTGGCTGCGCGAGGCAAAAGTAACGGGATTTGTATCTGATTGGCTACTGCGTGTTGCGAAAGATTCCATATTGGCAAGTAGGTTACCAAGCGCTGATTGGCGGTGTTCTGTAATTTTGCTAAAGTAACGGTGTTTTGCTGGCGGGTGCGGTTTGAGTTCTAAGTATAAGCGGCTTCTTTGACTCTGTATTCTCACATACTCTGTGGCGTGACTAATGATATGGTCCATACCGTATAAGAAGGCCACTTTCTGACAGTCAGTGAGTGGCAATTGACTAATACGAAACAAACAAAGTGCCATTTAGAAAATCCTGTATCAGCTGATGCACGAACGAACAAAAGTTAAAATTACGTTGGCTATTCTGGGTGCACTGCCGATTCACATCAGAAAAGCAGAAAATACGCGGATAAGAAAGAGTTCGTAGATTTATTAATACATTTTATTTTACGAGGCTACAAAAGAATGGTTGTTAGTGTTAAAAACTAAACTTCATGATAATGTAGTTATGTTTAGGTGATCAAAATGAAATGTACAATAGAACGATACGACGTGGAAAAGTTTTCTGAAGTTGTGCTAACTTCAGAAAGCTTTTTCACGTCGTATCATCCATCTCAAACCTTGCTTTCAACACGTCCATGATATTAATTCCAAAAGCATACAGAAATATTGCATAATATTGTTCAATTATTTTTTCTAATAATTTGACGAAACGACAAGAATTTTAAATATATTTCCAGCCCATAAAATAAGAATTATCAACTTAAACCGAGACGCCATCTGTTGACCATAAAGAGAGTTACTCAAAACTTCGTCGTGACGTGCTGCGCGCTATCTATCGGATATTCTGCGAGCTATTACCAGCCAGGAATAAACCTCTCTCCTGCGCGATATATAAAAAATGTACAAACATATGCCAATAGTTATATTTTTCCACGAGCTCTGCATAATTTTTAAAGTAACATTTATTTCATATACAACGATTTGGAGTACAAGTCATTTATATTCGGCCGGTAATCGTTCGTCTACGTAAATTATACGCCATATTGTTTTCTCGAAACCCATCTCCTTGATTCCGTAGACACGCGTGAATAGTTTTTAAGCAATTCTAACGTTATTCCACATCACATATTTCCAACTCGAATATATTAGCTATAACGTCCAAAGTGTAATAATAGATACAACAGACCGTCTCGCAGATTTTAACCCAAATTCACTATCGCGGACAAATTAAAAAAGAGTTATCAAATATCTAACATTTTATATTTTTACTTTTATAACCTACTCATATTTTTAGACAGATGTCAGTCTTAAAATATCTTAAAATTTGTTTAGCATAACAGTACAATGAGAAGTGGATTAGCTGACAGCGTGTTGGTAAAAAATACAGCCCCGACGTGACGGACCAGCTGATGGCGGAAGGATACGTAGTCAGATGTAAACAGTGGCGCTACTTTCGCCGAGCTGTCAAAAAGTGGCCTTCTTATATGGTACAGAATATACAGCTGGTAGTCCATGAACCAAATTTCAGGACATGAACATAATACATAATTTAAATTATAGTTCATTCATTGTTACAACCAACTTTTCTGAAGCTCTGATAAAGTTCTACTTTCAGCATATTCCTCCGCCTCATGCAAACTAAGCATGATACACGGCATGAGTGTCTATAAAATTACACCAAAAGGACAACGCGCCGCATTGGTGTAGTTGCGACAGCGTGAACATGCCTTAATTCGACGGCCAGCCTGAACATGCCATCAGTCATAAGCAGTAATCAGGACAGCCAGTTGCCGCAATTGGGACTCGCATTGTTCAAACCCCGGTAAGCAGGAATCCCCGCTACCAGCCAGGGAATCCGGCCGTGTTGCTTTATGGCACGCCGATATGAGGGCGATATAGAGCAGCAGCAGGGCTCTTTCTCCACGTGACGTCGGCCGAGATGGACATCACAAGAAGCCTGCTGTGCCGACCGCCGTAACTCGTCGTACTTCATCAGCCTTCGGATACTTCTCAAGGTAGGACAGTTACAATATACTAACGTGGCTCTCATTTATATAGTGGATGTAGTTAAGTTATACTGACCCCTTCCCCGACCTAAGTCATTTATGTAATATAGATATTCATGATGATATTCACCCAACCTTAACAAGTACGGTTTGACCGGAATTTAAACGAAGTCTAACAGTTTGCACTCACTTTACTAATATTTTGCAGTAGAACTTTTTCTTACTGGGCATTGCCAACACACCAATTTTCTCACTATTTTTATACATGTTAATTAAAATTTAAATGTTAATTAAAATAAATTTTTTAATTAATTTAAATACTGTAGTTTAATGTTGGCACAGCTTTAAAACACTTGTGATACATGGCACGTTTAGGAATAAACCGGAACACGTAACTCATCGGGTAATTTTTGAAAAGTTTGATGAAAAAAATGTGAAGAAACCGCGAATAGTCTATACCACATCTACATTCTACGCAGCCATAACAGTAACAAAATATTCTTTCAAGTAATCCGCAGAGTCTTTGAACTGAAAGTAATCTCCCTGTTCTTCCGGTAGCGTTCCATGTATCCGTATGCGGCAAAAATCTCTGCTTTTACCCTGACACATGTTACGAAATTTTCTACACATAAAAGAAGTTATCTGTGCCTCTATCGCTATTTCGCAGAAGTACGTGTTCACAGTTAACTATCACTTTAGAAATCAACTTTTTGAAAAATGACATTGCTCCTAGCTGCATGTGCTTCAAATGGCGCACTGAGTATCATTCGACCAATAAACTTGGCACAAAGGAAGGGAAAGTAGTTCGATGACGTGAGGTTGAATTTAAAGTGTTTTCTTAACATTTGCAAAAATTTAAATTATTTATTTTGCTGTATTTTTTTTCTTATTCATACGACTGTAAAGAGTTAGTTAAAAAAAAAAGGTGAAAAAAATTTACTTTTCTAAACATTTCACAGTTTCACTTGACCGACGCATGAATACAGTGATCAGGCTAGTCGCAATGTTAATTTCACATATGGTGGAAGAATAGGCTATGTGCCTACAAGTAGATCCTACGCAGGCCTTTTAAAAGTGCTCAGTTTACCGTGGACGGCCTGCGCATATGTATACTGTAAAAAGTGTTCGTGTACTTACCGACGATCTTATGGAAATAGAGTTACGTGTACGGAGTAACAGAATCCTTAAATAATTTCTCCAGATACCAAATACGTGAACTCTCTCCTGTTTTCTTCAGCTTCGAGTTTTGGAAGCGAATAATACCGAACGGAACGCGGAGCTTTTTTTTTTTTTTTTTGCCACTCTGCCCAGAAAGTCACCATTTTTGTGGAAGCTGCGACATTTTACTTCAAACATCTTAATTCTTAATGTTTTTCAAGCCATCTTCTTTTAACGGACGGCAACGCGTCAAACACTTCAACATAACCAAGCACTGAAAAGTTAATGAGTAAACTGTAAAAACAATTTTTAATTTTTGCTGAGAAATTGTTTGTAATTGTACAAACGATTGTAACAGTAAAAAAAATTTCTTTTTTAAAACTACTCGTTTGTAAATGGCCTCAAGAAATGTTTGTTCTTTATTGATCCGTGTCCACGAGCTTCAGTAAAATGACGAAACTCAACAATGTAAAACCGAATATAGCTGTTTGTGCAAAAACTGTGGGAGATAAAAGTGTAGTTTCGTGGAAAAAGAAATGTATGAATTAGAAATGTATTACAAGTTTTAGTAACATGAAACACAAAACACATCTCAAATAATTTTCATAAAACAATTTCAATAAAACGTGACCGCATTACACATTAACGGTTAATGTTTCGTACCTACACATTACTATTAAAATGAAATAAATGCATGCTTATTAATTAAATTAAATCCTTAATATATTGTAAGTACTAGCAGTATATTTCCATAAAAATAAGCTGTAAGTTCTTGAGTGAAAAGTGGTTAAGGTTGCAGATTGCTAATACAAGGGGCGTGAGTTTTAGTCCCCGTGCTGGTAAAGTTTTTTTTTTTCTAAATTGTATTTGGAAATTTTTTTTTTTTCAGTTATTCTCTATTACTAATACATTTAATTTTTTTTCTAGAACAAAATAACTTTTTGTATAGTTCTCAATAATGTAAGTTGTAATACAAGGCTAACATTTGTAATGCTGTATTATAAATATATGTTTTTCAGACTTTAAAATAAAACTGTTTGTAGTTTTACAAAGGATTTTCTTGACAACTGGTTTCCAAGGATTTTTATTGTAAAAATACAACATTTTTTTTTAGATTGATAGCGAACATATATATACACTCTAAACACTAATCGCTGGTAACATTTAGTGAAATACTAGTGACTTAGGGCCAGTAAAGAGGCTATTACACACTGGCCAATCACTAAAATGAATAGGAAGTTATTGTCAGAGTGTGGTACTCATTGTCATGTCTAGAGATACGATGTAAGACAGGCTTTAATTTTTCCTGTTTCACCAGTGCTTGAGACGGAGACTTCGAAAATTTTGTACATCTCATGAAAAGTATTTTTGCGATAATAAACAAATAAACTCAATTCATGTTCCGTAAATAATTTTGGAGCTGCGTGGAATTATAACTTCACCCATTGTATAACAGCTGTCACATCAGCCACTCGCAAGACATTGCCACTCTACTCGTTTCTCTGATCACCCAAATAAATTTTAATGAAAAAGATACAATGTCAAACAAACTGCGATAGTATTGCCTCGTAAGAATATTTAAAAAAAATGTATATTTGGCATTTAAACCGCTTTGAAAAGTTTTAAACTAATCTTGTTTAGAGGAATCTACAATTTCACAAAGTCACAAAGTGACCTGCTGAACGGTTAAATTTAGCCACCACAACAATCATTGGAGACATTTTAATTGATTTTCACTCAATTTGCATCATTTGCACAATTTTAGGTGTAAAATGTACACTCTAAAATCGCAGCAGTGAAAACTGCTGCATGCAAATAATCGATATTGACTGCAGATCTGTTGGAACTGCTCCACTTGAGTCAGTCAAATTATGTGCATCACTTTAGTCGCTGGTATTTACAGTTTTAACAGTGATTTATTTTGATTATTAGTGAATTTCACTGGTTTGGCTGGAAAACCACAGTGCATTATACTGGTTTGCCAGCAGATAACTGCTCAGTAACTAAAGATTAAGTAAAACAATCCAACTGGCTGAAATATCTTATTAAGATTTAGAGTTTAAGTTACACTAATACACGATCTGCATTAAGGGAGAAAGTTGGCAGTTTCGCCCCTAAAATAGCACTAAAGGCTGTTCACGGTAAACTGAGCACTTTTGAAAGAGCTGCTTAAGATCTACTTGTTTGCACATTGTATATTCTTGCACAGTATGTAAAATTAACATTGGCATGGGTCTTATCACTTTATTCACGGGTTGGTCTAGTGAAACTATAAAATTATGCTAAAAGTAGAGATTTTATAAATTTTCTAATTTTTACAATCTTACGTATTAAAAAAATATAACAAAACATATTTTTAAATTAGCACATGCATACACAACACTTTGAATTAAACGTTAAGACGTGGGACTACTTTCCCTCCGTCCCTGCCAACTTTACTGAGCGCATGCCAGTCACTTTGCCCGTTAAAATATATAGAGAGGTAAGGGCAGTGGTATTTCTCAAAAGTTGGATTTCAAAAGTGCTCGCTTGACGGTTAAAAGCCTATACCAGTGTTGAAAGTGTAAATAACAGCGGTCTCCCAAACCCATGTTCAGAGGGAAAAGAAAGGGTAAGGCGTGGAAAATAACGTTGACGTGCGAAGCCAAAGTGGTGGTGGTAAGAGATGGGAGATAATCGATTTCTCTCAGACACTGTCAAAACTTTTATTCCGCGCAGCTGCCACGGCAAAAGATAAACGACGTAGCTTCCAGTCTGGTTGAATGTGATACGTTGTTTGGCAGTAAATTGACGATTTTTACCTAACAGAACTACTCAGTTTCGTAATGCGAGTAGAAACATTTGCGTACTAAAAATGGCTTCTTTCTACAGCGATAAATCTCTCCCAACGAGTCACAATTTCTGTGAATTTTATAGAGTAATAATATGCACATTTGCAATCATTTGTAAAAATTGCAATAATGTTTAGAGTAAAATACTTTTTTGGAATTTTACAAAGGCCGTATGTGTAATAAATACAGTAAAATTTTTTGCAGTAAGTTAGAGTTACATTAAGTTGTGAAGACAAAGTTACAAACTATTGAATTCTGTGATGATTATTTCACCTGAAACCAGTGAATGTTTCTATGAATGATGTGTTATCGTATTATTTATTTAATAGCAGAAATGTGTTTTCTCTTAGCTTTCTTTCTAGAGTAAATCCCTTAATTTTACCCGATTACGGCGAAGCCAAAAGGACGGCTATGATTTTCGCGTGTCTGTATGTATTGGTGTTCATTATATCCACTCTAGAGACAACATGAGGTATCTCTAGATTCGTCTTGACACTGCTGGTGGCAGAGGTCAGGTTACAACATGAAATAATCAATATGGAGGACGCAAGCCACCATAATGTCGGAGTCAATTTTGTTTTTGAAACCCCGTTAATATGGGTATTAAATAAAAATTCTCGGCAAAAGAGTGCCGAAAAAACAGAGGGTCTATATATAACCACATTATTTATGCAATTAGTACATATTTATATAAAAACATTTTTTATTTTCCAAACATTAAATTACACAATGTCGGACTTACGGGCATCAAATTAAAGCTCTTAGTAAGAGGGTTCCGAAAATTATAAAAATTATATTAGTCATGAAAAGAATTAATAAAAATTAGATAGCTATTAAATGAGTAGATAATAATATGTGTCGGGAATGTAACGACAGAAAATAAAGAAAACTACATTTATGACTTGCCATGATGTCCAGGACCCAGGCCAAAACGGAAGGTAATTTTGTGTTTGTAACGAAACTCTTTGGTAACGTTACTTTCATGGAGGTACTATACATCCGCCTACGGTCAATAATAATAAAAGTAAAGTAAGTAAACGTTTGACAGGTTCTTATTTATGGAAATATTTATAAACATAAAACTTTGTGTCACCAGGCTACAGCTAATTCTAATCATGTACAGTTTTGTTTTTCATTTCCGTAGACTTTAGGAAATTGTTTACATCACGATATGTAACGTTACTGCGCAAGACTTGATCTTGTCTACCACGGAAACGCTGATTGGCATGCGCCCTTATGGGTAATCACATAAGTTTTTTGGTTTTCTTCTTGGGGAGCTACAGAACCATAAAAAATTATCAATGAGAAAATAAAACTGTTATTTAACTAAAATATAACCACCACAAAAAATACGTATTTACTATAATTTGTAGAGAGTAGGCTAAAATAATAAGCGAGAAAGAAGATTTGAATTTAGAAACGTTTTGACGTGACAACGTCTTAAATTAGGTTGCGGCTGGGAGTCACTTATGAAAAAGTGTAACGCTCGGTAACGTTACGATGAGTCACCGAACGAGAGAGAGGCCCGCCGAATGCCTTGCGTCTCTCTCCCACTCAACTATGATCGGTCTGCCGCGCGCGCAGCACTACGTTGTCACGTAAAATCTTCGCCCGTAAAACCGACTTTACAGGCAACCATTTTTTATGGCTAAGAACTATTTATACATTCAAGTAAATGCAATTATAAATTGTGAGCTATATTTAAATGTAACTACTTGCGTAGACACATATCTGTATGTATATTTAAATATTAGTATTACAAATAGTTGTTATTTGTCTACTCCGCTGGAGTCCGAGGCTTTCCAGCGTATGAGCTTAATATCGTAAACCCTCCGAATCCGGAATGTCCACACTTGCCCACCTAGTGACAGATACTTATTTTTGAGGATTGACGGCAATAATAACTAGCCGTATAAAAATAACGAAAATAAGTGAAATATTTCTATTATGGATAAGAGCGAATGAATTAGAATAAAAATAACCTAAATAAGTGAAAAAAAAACGAATGTGTATAAGTTAAGTTAAACAATACTGAGAAATAAAGAAAAAGCGAAGAACAAAGAATACATGCGAATTTTATGAAAACTGTGTAAAAACGAACGAAATAGAGTAAAAAACAACGAATGCAAAGAAAATGTAACAAAACTGAGAAAATACGAAAAACTTGGCGGCAAATGTTACAAAACTGAATTAAAAGGAACGAAATATAATAAACAAAATAAAGCGAAATGAAAGTGTTTTGTGAAAACTAACAAAATATAATGCAACACATCTAAAACAAACTAAATGCAACTAAATTATAAAAAAAAACGCAGTAAGTTGAGTTAAAAATAACGATAATAAGTTCAATTATATGAATGTAAATGAAAACGAACGAATAAATTTAAAAACAATTTAAATCTCATCTGCTTAAATGCCTACTCCAGCTTATTATAAATTTATTAACGACTATTGTGATGCTTATATTAAAGTTTTCATAAAACGATGTACACGTAAATAGTCACATTAAACATAACTTAGTATTTATGATTATGTTTAAGTGAATGTCTAAATAATTCATCGTTATGAAATTGTTTTTAAATACAAAACTTTTTCCGCGCCTTTTAGTTCAATCTACTATATATATAAATTATAGTATATAGCTATGTTGTTTTTGTCGTAGTATTTTTTTAAAATAACTTTATTATTAATGTAAGATTAAGGCCTATCCAACACCAATACGCTAATCAGAGGACACCATTTTTAAGGATACGTATCGGGGAAGTTTTTATTATGGAACTGCATTATTAATAGCAATGCTCAATTATTATTTACACTGATATTATAAAGAAGACTGTGTGTTAGTGGCCAAAAATCGGAAATCGGGAATACGTAGAAATGAAGAGCTCCGGGTTTTTTGTCCAGAATATGTATTGAAACACGCGGGAAAATCAACATTTTTTTAAATTCTTCTGAGGTCGAACCCACGGCTTCTCGAAAGTGATTCATGTTTGCTAGCGCATAAGTAACACTGAACACCATTTAGGCATGTCATATTTAGAATATTTGATGCTGAGATAAGTATGGAACGTTTTATATCGACAACTCCAAGTTGTAAATGCCAATAGACGTTTGTTTTGCATTCTGGCAATGTAGACACTTTGGAAAAGTACGACGTAAATAATTCCGGAATAGTTGGCATATACAGGGATAGCTGACTTGGTTGCTAAATAGCGTCAGACGAATTTTTAAGTGTATAAATCACGGAAGAACGCTTTACTGAAAACGTCTTGAGATTTCCCAGGGAACAACATTGTTCTGTGTGCACAGATAATAAAAAAATTCTCATAACAATATTATAATTTACCTATTATACGAGCATTTGTAGACAGTAAATAAACCAGGTGGTATCGTGCATTGTCCGTTTCATTATTCGCAAACAGCTACTGACGCTTAATCGATGTAATCAAATAGCTCTGTAAATAATGGAAGTTTGATTGCAATCGTACTTTAATCATCGTTATAATGGATCTTCCGTAAAAAAAAAAAGGCATTGAGTTTTGACAGCAGTCGAAACATATATAGCTGAAAGGCATTTAACACCGTGAAGCCACAGATAATCGCTCTCTTTCATTTTGTGGCAGTCCATATCATAATAACCATTTTTATTTTTAAGTTTAATCGTTTTCCTTTATTGTTTTTTTTTTCTGTAAGCCAAACAGGATAAGTTTGCTTATGCGCTAGTACTTACTTACAATTTTTATTTGTGAGATCCTGGGACGTTTTCAGTTCACAGTCCGGGGACTTTTCTATGCCGTTTCTTTAGGTGCTAGTTCTGAAGTGAAAATAATCCGTTATGAAAACCTGATCAAAAGAATATGGCTTAGCAATCCTGAATTACAAAATTGGTCGAAAACTTACAATATGAAAATTACTTTTCAGCGATCTGAGATATCTCGCAATTCTTATTCAAAAATGCATCACATAAAGGTGGTATTTGAAGCGTGGAGATACAAATCCTATTTCTACATCAATAATGTTAATAAATAATTTTGTTTGGTGCCCGATACATGTGTATGAATATTTTTAATAGGAATAATTTTGAAGTCAAATTTCTAATACACATCTATAAACTTCAAGTAAAATCCCCTTTCCATGCAAGGGAAGCAAATTATCCCTAAAAACAAAAAAAAAAAAAAAATCTTTTTTGTCTAAACGCTGTGGGTTTACATTACATGTAAGAAATTTTTCTCTTTCAGTAATGGAAAAATTCCCTTCATATGTATGGGAAAACTTAATAGTGGGCAAGTGAGTATTCCGTACGCTGTAATGAAAAATTATGTAAAAATACCCAGTAAAATAATTATAATAATATTTCCATTATGTGCCGACTCCATATAAGTCGTAAGCCATATAAAACCAAAAGAATAAATATAAAAAATACCTACTTTTTGCAGTGGTTGAGCCCAAACCGTCGTCCGTGAACTCGGAACTACCGTCGAGCTGTTGAGAAGATGACTATATTCCACGCACATCATGCGATAATTTTCCCATACACGTGTGGCTGTTTCTCTGCCACGTTTGTTCATTTCAATCCGAAGTGCAGTAACTTTCGCTTCATACGAGGAAAATATATTCTTACGCAAATTTGGCGAATATTTTTTTACAGTAATCTGGCAACTTTCCAAACGTTTCCTTTTACAATATAGCCATGGCCCTTCAAATTATTATAGTTAAACTCTCGGTTAGACATATCGTATAAAATGTATGAGAATAACGCAAAAAATTTCTTGTCATAAGTGAGTCAGTGCTAAATTTAGCAGTGTTCGGTACGAGAGTAATATACGCACTAACGTGTGGTTTACTGCAAAGTAGCATGCGCATTACTGTTGTACTTAATGCTGACAAAATCAAGTTAGATACTGTTAGTTCTTCCGAGCTACGGTAGTAAGTATTATGTAATTTTTTTCTAAGACTATCTATAAATAAACTGAAAAATTAACAAGGAAAATGTCTGATAATGTAATTCTGTCAATCAAAACCTGAGCTAGTATCAATATATCACAACCACTATGCTTACGATAGTTCACTCGGTATTAAAAAAAATACAAGGAAACAATCACTAAAAAGAATTGTTTTGTGTACCTGCACAATAAATATTTTTGTACCTTTTACAATCAGATAATTTAAACCAGTGTTCAAAAATTTTGTTCTGACAATTCGAGTGAAATACTGTATATTGAAATCATATTTCTTTATCTTAGCATACAAAATGGTTTTTGCAAATGGTGATTAAAATTCAATGACAATTTTAGTTATGTTAAAAGCGTGTTGTAAAATTTTCTCTAGTTTACAAGAATTATTTCAAAAACTAGTTTCCAAAAATTGTTTTGCAAATATATAATTTGTTTACAGTATGCATGTGTTATTGCATTAACACCTATTACTATACCTAAGGTATTGCAGCAGCAAATTACGAAAATTAAATAACTTTATATCTTGTCGTCTTATTAATATTGTGGCGTGAAAACTGTTAACTATTGGAATTAGTTTTTCTTTTTGTAGTTCACATGGGAGTATAGTATATACTGTAATAAAAATTACACATTTGTAAAAAGTTTACAGTGTCTCGTAAATGACGAACAGAAACTAGCACTGTGGCCTTTGTCAATCTTAATAACTACGTACTTCAATGAAAGGTAAATTATTGTCAGTAAATTCAACTAAACAGGGATTCGAATATATTTATTTATATTATTTGACTATGAACTAACTATAGTTAAGAGCAACTGTAGCAAGGCTCAAACACCCAGTTCATGGTAAACTAAGTACTTTTGGAAGCCCTTCTTGATATCTATGCATGCACGCTACCTATTCTTCCACCACATGTAAAATCAAAATCGCTTGGGCCTCAAAAATTTATTCATGTTTTGGCCAAGTCAAACTGTGAAATTATTAGAAAAGCAAATGTTTTAGAATTTATCTTTATTCTTAGATTTATATGCACTAATGAAACAGACATCAAAGGAAACCATTTCAGTATTCTCACATGTTTACCCAACATTTTGCAACGTAAAGTCATAGAACTTCTTTCATCCTGACTGTACCCATTTTACTGGGTACATGCCGCTCAGTGTGCATGTTTAAATACACGCAGGTAGGAGCAAGGACATTATTCAGTGGTTGGTTTCAAAATTGCTCATCAAACCGAGAACAGCCTATATTTGCATTTATCGTATAGTTTCGCTCGTATACGGATAGCATGTTGCTGCTCAGGTATACGCTGTTCACGGCAAACTTAGCACTTTTCAAAACCCTGCTTAAGATCTGCTTGTATGCACGTTGTGTATTTTCCGCCGGGTGTAAAATTAACACTGCCATTTATTTGCCTCATCACTTTATTCATGCGCGTCGGTCAAGTGAAACTGTGGGATTAGTACAATAGAAAATATTTTACAAATCTGCTTATTTTTTACAATTTGACGCATTAAGAAAAAAAAACAGAAAACATAATAAATAATTAAAGTAATTACTAATGGTTTCCTAACACTTTTTATTCGACGTTAATATATGGAACTACTTTTTCTCCATAATTACCAACTTTACTGGGTGCATGTCACTTAGTACGCCAGTTAAAATATATGCAGGGAGGGACAGTGACTTTTTTCTAAGGTTGTATTCAAAAGTACTCACTTTATCGCGAACAGCCTCTAGGGACGTGCGCAAACGGCGTGGAGCGACTGTTTGCCAGGAAGTTCGCGCCTCGCTCTCGACGGAAGCGTTGCACGTGGTCCAGTTGACCCGTATCGACCGCGCACCCAGCTCCGACATGTGGCAAACACGACCGACTGCTGCAGTCGCTGCAACTGCGCTTCGGGCAGAGTCGCAGGGTCGCGGATCCCGCATGTACCAGAGGCACTCGCATATCCACCAAGGCCAACAGGGTTCGATTACCGGTGGGGTCGCTCCCCGGATTTTCGCACGTGGTCCTCGGGTTTCTTCGGGGGATCTCTCGTGTCCTCTGCCGTTGCATTCCTGCGCTGCTTCGTACTCGTCTCGCTTCGCCCGTATCGCCTTTCTAGACCCCGTTGTTAATATAAGTGCGTAGGTGCGCGTCCAAGGTCAAAAAGCGAGGGGACTATAAGGGCGCCACTAACGCGCCCGCCTATTGCCTCATCGCTCCTACGCGCACGGCGTGCAGTGTTTCCGTCAAGGTCCTGCACTGTGAAAATTTAACAGTGAGACTTCATTATACGTGATGAAAGCCCACAGATTAAGCAACCGTATAGTCGTACTTTTCTCTTACCACTTAAGTAAACTGTGAAGGCAAGCTTAAAAAATGCTGTATTTTCCATTTTCGCGAATTCTTTTCTCCGTGAATATACATAATGTGATAAAAATAAAATAATAGGCATATGTAATTTTTTTTTTTTTTTAAATATTTTCTGGCAAAATGTCGTATTTCCAGAACATATATTTACCGAAGTATGCGAATAATCGCAAACAACGATTTCACACAGAAAATGTGTTACTGCATAGGTTCTACTCGTAAGAGCCGTCTACACCTCTCAACTTGGGTCGAGCGCCAGTTCACGGAAGCGCTGTTGACATAGCTACAGAATAAGTGTATTTACAGTCTGTCGACATTTTTGACTTGGTAGTGTTCGGCCGGAATTTTTATCTTCCAATTAACGCTTTGCCAGATTCTGTGAACGTGTTTTCGAGTGCATAACGTGTAGAACTGGAGCTCTCAAAACGTGTTCAGCCAACGGAACAGTAAACTGTTACAAGTCCAGCCAATAGGGGGTATTTCACAGCACGTGATAGCCAATCAGACGCAAGGTCCCCAACCAGAGCCTCACACTGCCAGTCAGCGAATTAGTAGACCAACATCAAAAGAACCCCCCTGCCCCCCCAACAGCAAGCCATTTTACTTCCGTTTTAGAGTGATAAAAACAACCGGGTGTATCACTGATTGAAATCTAACTTATTCTCATATGAGGCGAATTTTGCAGGTCTCTGTTTTTAACAAAAACCTTTTCATTTATAAAGTATAAGTCATTGGATGATATCCTTTCCTGCAGTACTCACGTCTCTGTGATAACGTTAATTGCGCGCTTTGAGGAGCCGCGGTGGTGTAGTAGTCAGACTACTCGCCTAACAACAAGGCGAACCGGACACGATTCGCGGCTGGGCCACCTCCGGATTATCGCATGTGGGAGTCGCGGCAGACGATGCTGCTGGTTCTTGGGTTTTCTCGGGGATCTCCCTCTTCCCTCCTCCTTTGCTTTCCGGTGCTGCTCCACGCTCACCTCGCTTATCCGTCATCAGCTCTCAAGACCTCGATGTTAACAGCCTCCCAAATCTTATTACTCACTCACTTACGTGCAATCCAAGCGTATTTTATTTTCCCAGTGGCGTTGTCGTTGCGGAAAAAAGCGCTGACGCATCTGTATGGTCAGCTGTTCTGTGGCCGCGCGGACGTGAGGTCTTTCTTCCACCGGCCGTAGATCAAGAATGAGCGGGGGATCGCACTGGGCCACTCCGTAGCCGCCGATCCCTCTCTATCAAAGCGGCGTGCCCCTGTTAGCAGCGGAGCAGCCGTCCGATGGCGCCCCGGGGAAACGTTCCGCCCTTCACCCGGGTTTCCTCGACGCGCGTTCTTTTCCCGGGCCCTCCTCCACGTGAGGTTCCCGCGGGATGGCCCGAGGAGAACAGCAGATGGGGAAGGAGGGCGTTATTCGAACCGGGGAAGTTGGATGGTCCTCCATTTACACCCCGCAAAACCACCTCAGTCGGCTTCGAGGAGGGCGGATTCGATCAAGCGTCGCTATGCCTCGCAGCGAAGGTTCGGCATTCGCAGCCGGCCCACTGGAAAGGGAGAAAAAAAAATCTGTGGAGTAAAAGAAGAACATCTTCGAATTCTGGAGATCTTCACATTTCGGGCGGTAATTTAAGTTTCACTGAGTAAACGTCAGACAAGATAAGTTATAGTTGTCCATTCATTATTATTTCCAGGTTTCGTGAAACCCTGCATGTTCTATTTTCAGGTTATTTCTCTGCCTCATGCAAACAAATCTTAACCAAGTCTAGGGGCCGCGATGGCTGAGCGGTTAGCCTGCTCGCCTCCCACCAAGGCGAATCGGGTTCAATCCCCAGCCGGGTCACTCCCGGACTTTCGCATGTGGGAATCGTGTCGGACGATACCACTGGTCAGCGGGTTTTCTCGTGGTTCTCCTGTTCACTCACTTTTTCATGTCTGAAAAATCACACAAAAGGTACAAAACGCCGTATTTTTGCGCACTCGGTTTAATAATCTTTTGCGAGGGAACTATTCATTACTAGACATTACCGACACACCAATTTCAGCCTGTTTTTATTTCTAAAAAATGGAGATAAGCTATTATAATTTATAGATAAAATATAAGTAAATTCCAATTCAAGTAAAAGAATATGTACTTTTATATTATCAGAATTATAAAACGTTTGCGATACACTGCATATTAAGAAAGAAACCAAAAATATAATAAATAAGGTGATTTTACAAATTTTGATTAAAAAGTTTGAAGATACTGCGAATAGGTTGACGCGTCTCGCGTCCCGAAAGATATTTTTTCGTCACAAGGCACACTCTGTCGAAACTCGCAGACTGGCTACAGCAATAAATATTAAGGGTTTGGCGAGCGTGCTAGAAGAATGACGCCAGGATTCCGAGGTGGAATGAACACGTGGCGTAGGGGCCACGTGCGGAGGAAGACAGGCGCAGCTGCGTCTCGCAGCTACAAGGGGACGATAAGCTCACACCAGCAGCCATGTCTCTCCCGAGCTGGCTACCGCAATAAATAATGAGAGCTTTTGGCGACTGTGCAAGAATAATAGCGACGCGATATCTGGAGGCAGAAGAAACACATGCGCCGACTAAGGAGCCACCAAGTGTTCCAGCATGTGCAGGGCGGAGCAATAAACTTCGATGCCAGAATCGAGGGACGACGCTGGGCCCTCGTGCGGGTAGCCGGAGCGCCGAACACGTTTTTACGACCCAGAGGACGCGGCGGTCAGCCCGGCCACGTGCAGAGATTATGCGAGTTTAATATGGCAAACGAGCTTACAAAAACACGAGGAAGAGGTAGGAATGGGGCAGTCGGCCGATTTCAAGCGAGGGGTGCGGATTGGAGCCGGGAGGAACGAGTTCGAGAAAAGGCATTGAGACANGTCCGAGAGAAGGCATTGAGACATCAACACCGGTCGGCGAGGAACTGTCGCAGCCCAGGCGTCGCAGCCCGTCCACCGAGTGACGGAGCAGTCCCGAGGTCGCCGGCTGGGAGATGGACCATCGCCTCGAGACAGCTAAGTAGAGACATACAGGAAGTGTGGCGAACCTTGCTCCCCACGGCAGAAATCACCGCGTCAAGCCCTACATAGCCTACGTAGCTAGGGGAGGGGGGGGGGAGAGTTGTTTCGTGTGTTCATGTAGAAGTTAACCTGTTAAGCGAAAATAAAACTGACATATGTTAACTCGCAAAGAAGGTGAATTTATTTGGTCAATTGGACCCAGGGATAGTAGCGTCAACATATTCCTACGCCCTAACACTGAGGGCTAATATCAATTGCTGGCGCCTTACGCAGAGAGCAGAATCAATACCTACTTATACGCCATAGCGCTGGGGAGGTATGAAGGTTATATATTTAATTTTGTTTTGAGATCCAAAACTTTCACGAATTCCCTTCGCGACTATTAGACTTAAAAAAAAAAAACGGCAACATTTTACGTTACTGAGAAAAGAAACGGGAATTATATATTGCCGCGACTTGAGGCTGGAAGTTTTTCGCGGCCTAGACTTTTCAACACGTGTTCGTTTTTGTGACTCGTCAAAATTTAAGACGTCTTAAGCACACACTTGACTACACAGCAGGACCTTTTAAGACTCGTTCACGGCGAGAAAGTACTGCCGAAAATAACGAGCACACGTGTTATTACGCGAAAGAAAGTGTTGCCTAACTATAGAATTAAACAACATATTAGCGTGTTATTCTTTCTCTAGCTGCGAAAACCGTCGAATGTACTGTAAATCTTCGGTCAGTGTAACGAAGATTAATTTTAATCTTTATAAGGCATAATTTACTGTAATGGGCGGTAACATTTTAATTTACTGTTAAAGCATTTTTTAACATATGCTGCATAAAAATTCGTTGATAAAAATAAAGTTATTTAAAATATTCATAAAACCAGTCTGGGATAACACCTCGATAATTGAATAAAAATTGCTTCAATTTTAAAGTCTTTGTGAGAATATCGCCGTGTGCTGAATTCATTCACTCTATGTTAATCTGTAAACTGCTAGATGTCATTCAAAACTCCTGGCCGAACTCTTTCAGAGCAACATTAATTTGTAATTTCAGGTGTTGAAAATCTGCCAATTTCGTTGCGTGCTCTACTTAAGCTGACACAGGTATTTGTTCAGTTATCACAAACAATGAATTGTGGGTATTTGCGTTCGAAAATTATGTCATGCAACCGGTCATAGCCCAGAGCGGCAGCACGGTTTTCGAGTCGGTTACCCACGTGAACTATCATTTTGCACTGAGTCTCGCATTGTGCAGGAATGGATAAATATAAACTTCCTGTGCAAAATACACACTATTTGTGCTCTCTGACTGAATGTTTCAAGTGGATAATATACTGGATATATTTTATATTGGCGCAATCACAAATTATATCTTTATGTATATGCATTTGTAAGCACATATGTACATATATGTCATTCGTAATTTAACAATAATTATATAAACATATACACGCATGGTAACTGCAAACTACTTAATATTTCAGAGTTCATCTTAAATGTTTCCAGCTTCATGGAAGTTGGCCAGCATGCTTACAATGAGATGGCCATAGAGGAAGTAATAAATACTACTAAAGGCTATTTACGGTAAAGTGAGCACTTTTGGAAGACCTCTCGTTTGAAATTACAGTCAATAAATATATTCTATTGTAGCTTTAGGCGTTAACTTCCGAGTACTGTGGAATATGCACAACGTGTTTATCACTTACATGGCAATATTTATTTAAAAGGTGGCTAAATGATATAAAATGGCTGAAAGGAATAAGTTACTAGGGCCCAAAACAAGCACACTTGTTGAACACTATGCAATTGCACGAAAAGCACGCCAGGTAAACAGAAAATTTGATACTTCAAAACGGCGAATTCAAAATTTGGTTTATCTGATAACGTTTTGCGCCTTGTGACAATTTAAGTGCAAAATTGTATAGCAATACTTGCATTAACATCATTTTCGCAATTCTTGAGCGTTTGCCTTGATTTTTCGGACACTCAGATGGTATTCGCAAGCGTTAATTAAAATCTTTATTCTTCTTAAGTTTGGATAATTATTTTGGGTATTACATAGTCTACATGTTTACACTAAGTTATATGAATTTTAATTCATTACTTTTGCGGACGTGTGGTCAGTTCTAGAATTAATTTCCCTAATATGATATGTTCAGAAATTTACACGCGCTTATACAGTACCAAAATACAGCAACATGTAACGCTCGATATTACTACAACATATGTGTGTGTGTTCTTGTACGCGTGTGCTTACGTAGTACTATTTATAATCATACTGTTAAAAAATACGTATTTTGCAATCGGAGATGAAAAAGACAATAGGGAATCAAAAAAAAAAAAAATCCAACGTTTCCCATATAGTAATTTCCCGATAGCTGCATGAGCATTTTAGACACATTTATTGAATGATTTATGAAATCGTTTTCATCTGCTGGCAAATTATGTAGCAGTAATTTGCCTCTTCGGGGCCCCGTATTCCCTAACGTATAGCTTTATTAACACGTTAATTTTGCATGCCACGAGGCGTAAAAAAAAGGCAATAGCCATCTGAACGGGCTGCTCGTGGTGTAACGCAGGCCACAATGTAAAATTTCTGCAGTTAATTCTATAGTTGAAATCTCGCCCTTTTGTAGTGATAACAGATTGAATAATCCGCAGTGAAATACTCTGTTTGTTTTTGGAACTGGGATCATGTGTTCTCTTGTCTGATAATGGAGCTGGATTTCAACAGGTTTCCAGTGTTTACACACTTCCAAATTCTAGTTAACTCGTCAATAGTAATTAACAAAATACGAAACCATAATAACGAAAATATATTTAATTATTTACCTGCTTTATGAGTAAACAAACGTATTACCGGTCACGTATGTATGAGTGCACATTTAATATCACTAGATTAACCATGAGCATCCTGTCACAAAAAAACTTCCGCAAATTTAATTTGCTTTGGAATTCCAACGCTATTTACCCAAGAAGTTAGAAAAATGTTTGATTTTCGGTTAATTTTTTGTAACGTAGTTGGCTAAAAATATAGCTTAGATGCGATGGGTAGGCTTACTTGATACAATGGAGTGCAAGGAATGAGTACTTATTTTTACAAAATAATAAAATAAAAACAAGTAAATGTAGTTAGAAAACGGGCATTCAGCGTCACCTGGCGTCCTGGCAGAGACGAGGGGACGAGCCGATGGCCATCTTGGATGACATCAGGCAACCATTTTTTTCCCTTTTTACTCTCATAGTTTCCCTTTTTATCCTTCTAAAACGGCCCAAATCGCCAGAATTTGCATATAAGTTTCTCGAATTTCCCTCCAAACCGGCAAAATTTTTCACAAAAAAAAACTGAATTCTTCTCGTAAAGGGAAGTCCATGAGTGACTAGGCTGGTCTGCCACCCTGGAGCCTGACTCGTTTGTCGACTCGTGTATGTACCATTTCTTCGACTCGATGATACCTGTATGGTGCCTACACCGTCGGTCGATCACCTGGCTACCTTTCAGAATCTCGAGAAGTTAGTTGATCACACAATGTCAGACAGGGTGGGTAGGTTCCACCGCCAGTGATGCGGGTTGTGAGTGTTGGCTGTAATCTGAATTTGACGGTTTCATTTCGATCGGTTCGTAAGGAAATCGTGTGCTGTTATTTTTTACCGGCCAGGACGGTCTGGTCTTGTCTAGCATAGTCTAAAGCAGCATACAGCACTCAACACTTGTGCAATATGCGGTGGTAGGTAAGTGCTTATAGCTAGTTTCTTTTACATTATATTTTTTATATATATTTTCATCGGTATGTAGCAGTGTCGACCTTGCCGCTCCCCCGTCTTCTCGACACTGTCGTAGTATTTTATTTTAGTCTAATGTTACATACGTTGCTCGATGCTCGCACATGTTGCTCTTTGCTCGCACATGTTGCTCTTTGCTCACACATGTTGCTCTTTGCTCGCACATGTTGCTCTTTGCTCGCACATGTTGCTCGATGCTCGCACAATATGCTTTGGTTGGCAGTGGAGTTCGTGTGCCTCTGTACAGTAGCGTAGCTCGGTCAGAGGGTTAACACGGGGAAAATAGTTTGCTGTTCTGCTGTACTAACCAAGACTACCACGTCAGTTTTCAGACACATGGCCTTGTCTAGCAGCGAATGATGCGATATACAGAGCTCGTCGCTTGTACAACGCGTGTTTGTTTGTATGTGTTTATAACGGTTTTCCTTTTCTATGTTTGCTGGTATCAGTGGTTCGCGACGGTAATTTTTTTGGTCTAACATAATGTACAGCGTACGTTGCTCGCGCAATATGCATAGGTTGGTAGGTGTTTGTAACAATTTTACTTAGCATTTTTATATCTTGTCATTAATATGTAGCAGTGTCGTCGTCTCGTGGATGACCACTGGTTTAGATGCACAATGTTTAGTGGCAAGCAAAGGAACACAGCTTTTAAAAGTCGTGTAATTCATCGTCATATTATCACCACTGTTAATTAAAGTACTGCACTTGTTATATTGTAAACATTTTTTGAGGTTGGTCTTTTTGAACATAAGCTCTTTTTTTCCATTGACGGGCATCCGAGCTTTTTACAAAAATCCTTGTCGCAATGGCAACACTGATATCGCTTTTACAGACTGTGGAAATACCAGGTCTTATTTTTATGGTAGAGGTTCGATACGACATCTTGCTCGCAGCGCACTCGCGTCTATGTTCAGCATTTATTATTTANTATTATTTATTATGTGACTTAATTTTTTCATGTATGGGACGATTTTTTATGTTGCACGAGGTTCCCTCCGAACCCACGTATTAGACTGACACTGTTTATTGCGATATTTAGGCTTCACAGCTGAACCATACTGCTTAAGTCCCCCTGTGCTATCGGAATCGTCAAGCTGCAGTCCATATTGGCAGTTGGATCGAAATCTCGTGCGTCTGGCACTTTGGAGCTACCTGCAGCGAGAACTGCATGCATGAGTGGGTGTTCTGCATGCTGCACGTCGGAATTAGGTCATGTGTGTCGACACTAGTGCTCCTAGCGGCCGCCAACGGTAACGCAAACGATGTTGGCTTCAGGAAGTTTAAAATACGCCCGTACCCTCGGGATTCCCGTTAATGGTACGGCGAATTAAAATTGTTAAAATTATAAAGTTTCAGCACAAGACCTCTGAAGCTAAATTAGGGTAAACGACAGATTTGAGGGGGAAACAGTGAGGTGAGTTTGGAGCAGCGCCGGAATGCAAAAGTGGAAAAAAAGAAGATTCCCCAGAAAACCCATCGAACAGTGGTATCGTCCAGCACTATTCCCACATGCGAAATTTCGAGAGCGCCCCCGCCAGGTATCGAACCCGGCGTAATGGGAGCGAGTATTCTGAAAACTACAATACCGCGATCCCCATAATCAGAAAAATAAGTATATTCTTAATTTGATACTGCTGTAGAAAAAGTTTCCTGGCGCAAATGTAAAGCATAGATAGAATTGTCGTCTAAATTAGCTGTAGTGATAACAAGTAACCCGTATCTGGGACAAAACTAGGGCGCATTGCATCTCTCTTGCAGAAATTTTTAATACTCCAGCGGTCTGGTACCGCAGTCAAATAACAACGCAAAACCTGATAATCAATGAAAACAATGGCCAAAGAGCACCACGAGATATTGAGTATACCTGAGTAAATGGAAGTATAGGCTATTCACGGTATAATGAGTCGTTTTTAGAGCCCTCTCATTTAGAATAACAGTCAATAATATATTTTATTTTAATATTAGATGTTAGAGTTCGGTGGAATCAACACAATATGTCAATTATTACTTAGATGGCAATATCTACTTAAAAAGTTGGTTAAAGGGTAAAAAATGGCTAGAATAAAAAAAGTACCTAGGGTCTCAAAAGTGGCCTCTTTACCGTGAACAGCTTATATAGAACCTTCTACTGCTGCAAAGAATGTACAAGTGGGATACAAGCTTCAAAATCTTGAAAAATTGTACATTTTTCTTCGAGAATGTGTCTCCTACCTGGTTTGGTCGGCTCACAGATAAGAATGGGATATGACATGAAAACCTAACGCGGGTATTCCGTTATTCTTGCGAGTCGTAACTTCATGCAATTTCACTAGTGATCATGAAAAAATTAAGCAATTTTGACGGTTCAACATTTTTCGACTCCACGAGGACGCCGTAAATATAACGAGTATTATATTATTAAAATACCACGAATGAAATTTACTATGGTAGCTTTAAACGTGCACGAATTAATCCGTGTCCGTCGAAAAGAATGCATAAGTAGGAATAATAAGGCTGGAACCAATATAAGAAGTTAGTAAATACTAAAACCTTTAGTAGAAATTCGGTTTGTTCGATAAATTTGCTTCTGGATAAATTAGCCACAAAATTAAATATTTATTAACTTACAAACTTTCGTAGTCCATGTCTTGCATTTAACATAAATAACAGTTCTTTAGCAATACTTATGAAAATCAAATAACTGAGACAAATAATTATTTCATTTTTCTTTTAAAGAGCCAGTTTAATAAAAAAAATTAATAATCAACGGACAAGCTCATATCCGACCACCATATATGTTATATTATTTTTACACACAACATGTGCTAACCATGGAGCATTTATTAGTAGGCAGGTCTGTCAAATATCGTATCAAAATAAGCACACCACATGTCAGTTCGGGCTGTGGGCTCTGCGAGGCGATTCAGACGAACATCTTCAGACATGGCGGTGTGTCATACAAAACATTTTTTAAGCAAACATCAGAGATTGTAATAGTTCACGGTGTTTTAAGGGACCGCGTAGTGTAGTGGTCAGAGTATTCGCCTACCACCATGGCGAACCGGGTTTCCATTCCCGGTGGGTGACTCTATATTCGCATTTGGCAGACGTGGCGGAAGTTACAGCTGCCGGAAGGTTTTTATCGGGGCAACGCTGTTTCCAACACGGCAGTATTCCTTCGCTTCTCCATCCCTACCTCTCTTTTTGCCCTCGTTGCCGCTAAAGTCATTATTTTCAGAGACCCTGAAAACCCTCATTTTAAAATTGCGCCAAGCTAGACTGTACAGTGATTTACATACTCTAGCACATATCTTCTGTTCTTTGGAATATTTAGTAGTTTGCCCGCGCCCGCTGTGCAGTATGCATAACCACTCTCCGTGTTCCAACATTGAACTGCTTTTTTTGCCAGTAGCACTATCAAAACTGACGGGGATAGCATCTTATGTTAGAATACTATTATGTTAGTGTTGCAAGGCTACATTTAACGCAGCTGTAATGCAGGCTGATTGATGCAGGCCCCACAGCCACTGGCCCCACAGCCCCATGGGGGCTGTGGGGCCTGTTCCATGGTCATCACTGTTACCAGATCTGATACCTCTCGAATGTTTTCTTTGGGGAACGATGATGGTTATGGTGTATGAGACTCCTGTATCATACGAGGAGCTAATGAATCCACGCAGCGGATGAACTACTGAGTACACAACCTCGTGTGCGTCAATCTCTGCACCGCCGATGTAGGCTCTGTAATCAAGTAATGGGTCGACAATTTGAAATCCTTTGTTGAGTTGGTGGTGGTTTCGAGGTACAATCTGGAGCGTACACCCATCAGCATATCCGAAGCGTGGTCAAAGTTTGACGCCCCACAGAGTCCAAATCATGCTTTTCCGGACATGGGTCCCCCCCTTCCCCCCTTCCATGAAAAATAATCTGTTTGCCGTCCCCCACAACATAATAAGCGTTGTCGGTGTTGTTTAGAATCGCACGGTGTACTGGTGTACTCTATTTGGGCAACAAATTTTATTCACACAAAAAGGCGTTTCTACTGATATTGCAGACAGACAAGCTCATCACTGCTGAAGCCAACTTGTCACTACAACCATGTAAGCTTGCAAGATTTCTGTGCAAGCGAGCAAGCTTTAATCAACCTAAACAGCCTCCGCGTGTCAAGCAAGTACGTGCCAGTAATTAGATATTTTGCTGGAATTAAAATTTGATTCACACGCGAAATGACAAACTGGCTCGGCAAGGTAAATTCAAGTCAAATTAAAGCTTTCCGGAAGCATACACGCTGCAAGTAACTTTGACAGTTGTATTGCCGATTGGTGAATCAATGACAGTGGACATGCGCATAAGACAAAAATGGTCTGCATGATCTGAAATATATGGTTCACAAACCAGAACCAATCTTCCTGTTCCACTCTGCTACACGGGGTGAAGCCACTAGAGTGTTGGAGTGGAGCGGGGATGTTTGGGCGCCTCGTAATATATGGGTCNCGACGAGGATAAAGTGAGGTGAGCGACGATCAGTGACGGAATGCAAGGGCAGGGGGAAACGGGAGATCCCCGAGAAAACCCACAGACCAGCGGCATCGTCGCGCACGACACCAGCGTGCTGAATGTGTTGTACGAGCGGAGGTCCAGTGACACGTGGAACGTACACGTGAACTTGTATGACTCCTAGCGTGCTACAGCAGCGTCGTGATGCGAAATGAAAGGATCTCCACTTACCTGTCGAGCCCCGCTGTCATTTCGTAACTCTAAATCAAATGTGTTTAGCACAAGCATAAAATAATGAATTTTTGTCTGACATGAGACCTGCTAACCGAAGCAGGGTGACGGAACTGCGAGTGTTTGTGATGAGAAAGGGAGGAGGGGTTGGTGGAAGGAGGGGAAGAGGATTACTATGAGCCAGGTGGACGATCAGTTGACCCAGAGACCGTCAGCGGGACGTAAAGGATTTCCGGAAGGCAGAGGGAGGAAGGAGAAAAAAAAAACGAGCTATCGAAAAATGAGTAGATAACACTAAGACTGCTCGCTCCACTTGGTTAAGGAACTGAAATAAGTATAGGGTTCGGGAAAGAAGAGCCTATGTAGCCAGCACGCACTGTTAACGATTTGTTAAATCCATAATCATTCTTCGGATGGGCAGAATAGAAAAGAAGAAATCACATCGACAAAAAGTTAAATACAATTTCTTCGACAGTTTGTATGACGCCATTTTATTTGTTGTATCTAAAATCTGAATGACAAGTTAATTAATAGAAATATTAATTTCCTATCGTAAAAAATTATGGATTTGTATGTTAGTTAGTATTTTTTAATGGAATATAAAGCAATACCCCTCGACTTCGTCACAAAATTATAAGCAAATGCTCATGTGTTCTCAAGCAATGTGTTTACGGAATCCTATTATTTATATCGCCAAGGTTTTCACCTACAAACAATTAAAGTATCAAATGGATATGAGAATGAAAAAGTCAACAACGGTAAAAGTCTAATGTTGTGCCAACAGTACTTGTATGTTACAACATAATTTTTTAAATGTGAGTCGTCAGTAAATAATGTCGCTGTTAAAGTAATAAACTGTTAAGGTAATGTGTTAATGACACAATGAATACTTTAGTTACAGCGTTACCTCCTTACTTTACTGTCAACATTAAGGTGATATTTATGTTGCGGAAAATTTTTTTTATGTTTAATTGACATGTTAAAATTTTTTTGTTAAAAAATGTATTGTATTTTAGTTGCTTTAAAAATTAATTTGGATATAAAATTAATTCAGTACAATTATTTGTTAACAAAAAATAACACCAAAGAATAAAAAATTACTGCGAGGAGTTGAATCGAACACGCGCCCTGCGTGTTTGAAGTTCTCCATTGCACGAAAACTGACGTCCTACCAATTGCTCTATTTCAACAAGTCTCGGTACGTTTCATAGTGTGGGTATTCAGTACAATATAACGACAAACCGCAGTTCTATTTTGTTACATGGAAATACTGTATGCTCTAGAAATGTATACATATTTGGCAGGCATAAACTGCTTTGCAAGGCTTGAGAGTTGGCCCAAGCTTAATTTAGTTATAATACTATGCATGGCAATTCTAATATAGTGGTTTCATTTTACGAGGTTATTGCTGTTCACTTCTATCCGCTATTTTACAACGCTAATTTAGTGTAAACTTGTGTTGGTTGAGCATTACTTTAATGTCGCAGTAACACAAAATGGTTTCTTCTTCCTGTTATTTTTAGCTTAATGCAATATTTGTTTGCGGAAATATTGCTTAGAGGATTTAGTAACATTAACACCTCAACGGTATGTTTGCTTTATTACAAAATAAGACTTTGTAAATGGTTAACATTATTAACGTTGTCACAGCTTACTACAGCATAAACGTCTAAAGAAATGCCTCAATGGCAATTTTTTTGTTGCAACTACATTATGCATTTTAATGTGTAGCCGTTATTTTACAAATCCTTCAGACATTCCACTAATAATTATACATATGTATTTCGTTGTGAATTATGTTATTCAGTTATATATACTCGCTTTTTAACGTATTTAACTTAGTGTAAAACATATTATTAACACGCCCGCACAAGCTTTTAAAAATTCTAGATGCAACAAAGTACTACTTACGTATTAATTTTAATACCTTGACGTAGGCACTTTACCGAATACAGCAGCAATCAACCAGTACACTAGAGACAACTAAGCTAAGGAAAAGCTAATATTCGTGTTATTAATATTCTGCCCAAAGGAAACCATCCATGTGAAAGATCTGGACAGCAATAGTTTATAAAAATTGGGTAATCAAAAATAAAGGAATTGTGTTTAAGATTTAAGGAAACGCAATTGGGCTAAAATTATTTTGGGAGAAAACAAGTGATTGAAACCGGTTACGAACCACGCAGATATCGACTCGCTGTTCAAAATTTCTGAGTCACACCAAACATTCTTATATAAGGAGTGTTTCTTAATTGTTTTCCCAAAAGCCCTCGCTTTATACCGACATTCTAAATGTGAGTAAATGGGTTGCAGGAAGTGAATGCATGCTCAAATACTCCAACATCAATGGCTTTCCCAGCACTGGAACACCCATCATTAGTATCATAGTTTAAAAGTATGTTAACATAGTCTAGTGGATACTGTCGTGATAAGTCATCGCCATTCTGCTGCCTTCTATGAAAAATTAAACGTGCTTTGGAAGGCTCTACTAACCGTCAGTAATAAAAATACGCATTACAAGAAATACAAACAATATTTTAATGGTAGATATATTTTTATAAGTTTTCATATATTTTTATGAGTCTTTATTCTAGCGTAATTAAGAACACAATTGCAAAGCAGCCGCTTATTCTCTGAAATCCAGCCTCGCATGCCAGCAATCTAGCGTCACTGGTCAGGAACATGGCAGACCGCCTCGCCTTTAGCTAACGAAAACCTGGCAACCTACTTGCCAGTCGGCAGCTTAGCGAACAGGCAATATTTGGCAGCACGCAGTAGCCAATCACACACACGGCACGTTCACAGAGCATCGCGTAACCAATAGGCGAATGAGTTCGCCCATTTCAAAGGAACCACCGCAACATTCTTTTTTTAAATATACCAGCTTTAAGCAGTGATAATAAATGAAACAAACAAACAGACTAAAAAAAGCTCTGAAAAAAAACGAAGCGCATTTCGAGCTGGACGTGAAATTAAACCGAGAGAGCTTGATATCCGTCTTATGTCCACAGCATTCCATCAAAAGATTTCTTTCGTAAGTTGCGAAAGGAAAAATCGCATCCGTTTTCAAGCTCACAGTTACAAAATAATTGCAAATTATTATTGTAAGCTACGAGTATGGCAAAGCCCTTTACTGTGCAATTGCAAGTGCACACAAATAATTCTCTCGTGTAATATTAAGAAAAACTATTTTTGCCGTAACTATTTACAAGATATTGGATGTTTTTCCTGCCCGTTTTTCATACATTCTCATCCTTTCCCACAAACGTATTGTTAACATGCTTGCGGCTCTGCGTCACTCCCTTACCCCGTCCCGCTCGAGCGAGCGAATCAGAGTGTCACGGCGAGAGGTAACACGAATAGAGTGCGTAGTTTTAGAAAATTGTACCGCTACCGCCACGGCATGCTTACATGGCCTCGTGCACTCCCGTCCTCGAGCGGATTGCATTTCTGGGGTTATCGTTGCAAGAATGTTCAGGTCATCGACCTGGCCTCACTCAGCGAGATTCGGGGCGCGGGAAACCATATAGATCGGGCAAGAGTGACTATTTAAACTGCGACGGACCTCCGGGATAGGGTCTCGTGCACTCCCGTCCTCAAGCGGATTGCATTTCTGGGGTTATCGTTGCAAGAATGTTCAGGTCATCGACCTAGCCTCACTCAGGGAGACTCGGGGTGCGGGAAACCTTATATCGGGCAAGAGTGACTGTTTAAGCGGCGACGGACCTCTGGGTCAAACAAATTATAGGGTTTGGATGATTGCGCGACCGTAAGCACCATGTGTGCGAAGACAGCGAAGCGACGTTTCGTGACGACCGAGGCGAGTGAGAGTGAGAGTGAAATCTGCAGATTGCAAGCATCGGTAGGCCTACAGTGGAATTTGAGACTGACGGGCGGGACTATTGAACTGGATCCGTGAGTGTCAGATATTTGGAGTGATGGCAATAGATTGAATGTATGTAAATAATGAGGGTGAAGTAAGTGAGTGACTTTAACCAATAAAGACAGCTATAAGGGCAAAAATTAAAAAATACGTATATATTTAATATTGCAATCACTAAGAATAACAAGAGTAACAGTCAATACACGTAGTTAAATGTTTTATATTATAGCTCTGCGAATATTTCTAGCAGTATAAGTAAATTTAAAATAAAATTTTGTTCTGTAATTTGTGTTTAGACCTTCATCCCTCACGAACTCGGATAAGCCCCTGGTTATATTGTAAATATATTGACATAAATATTCACTCATAATTTTTCACTAGCGTACCAACCTAAAAATACACATTAAATTATTCAGTTACGAAAAATTGGAAGAACCATTTTAGTAGGTAAAATTTATTTATAAAATGTGAAATGAAATACACAATAAAATAATAAAACAAAATCTTAAATAGCGATAGTAATTATAACTATAGTATCTTACATTAACACTTGGAGTGAGAGTCAGATAAAATTTTTATCACTGCTTAATACTTAGAGTTATGTACACATTTAAAGCCATTAAAGCAGAGCTAGATGCGAGTAAGGTATATCCAACACGACTAAATTATCTGTGTCCTTGTAGCTCCATTTACCATCGTCCTATTGACAAACAGCTTACCGCATACGCCTACTGTATTGTGCAATGTTCACTATTGGCTGGCTGTCAGCCAATTGTGAGGCGGCTCAGGCATTCCCCGAACATACTAAACTGCATTTGCAAGCAATCGTTTCCATTAAAACATTTACACAACAATTTAATCTCTGTAATATAATATTGTTGTACTGCAGAAGTTTTGTAAGATTTAAAAAAAAATTATCAACATTTTAAATTGTATTGGTATCCTCTTTGACTTTAAAAGAAGAAAAATGCATAACAAGTATTGCGCGAGCTACAATACGGCATGGTCATAAAAGGGTCATACATATTCTTACGGTGTTCATTTTGTTACATATGGCTGCGAATGTTGACGCCTACAACTGTAAAGGAAGCCACAAGAACGTTAACTAAATCATTAAGGGCATTTCCTTTGTATATAACTTCCAGTTTTCCGTCTTTGAATCACTAGCATGGCTACGTGCAAAGTAAACATAGAGCCATAGAACAACGCTCTAAATATGAAAGAATGAGAATTGAGACATATCAGTGAAAATTGAGCGACTGATATTCAGAGCCAGATAATCAGTTAATATGATGGCTGAATTTTACTAATTTACTTGTGATTCCCACTGCATGTCGAGAATCCACTACTATAAGTCACTTCTTCCCAGTTCATTTCCTTGATTTGCCAGTCAGCAGTAGCTTATCAACTGACTTTCAGTGAATGTTATTTCATTGATAGATGTCACTTATTTAAGCTTAGAGTGTATAATGCATAACAATTTTGTTGAAAGTAAATAAAAATGTAACCCGTTTTAGATGTAAAATTAAGAGTAAAAATATACGCAGAAAAAAGTCTAATGTTTTTGCAACAAAATTATTATTATCGGGGCATTTATTTAAACGTTATTGTTGTAGTAAAATTAATAACGCTTTGACAAAGTTAATTATGTTGAACTTTCACAAATTTAACATTACTTTAATTAAAATATACGGTTTACGTGTTAATGTTGATAAAGTATGTAAGTAATGTTGCCGCAACGAAATTATGTTTACGCTAAAAATAACACGAAGAACACAATATTTTGTGGTACTGAGACATTAAAATAATATCCAGCTGACACAAGTTTACACTGACTTGACGTTGTAAAATGGCGGATACTAGTGAGCAACGAAAACCTCGTAAGATTAAACCACTCTGCTTAAATTTTCAGGCATTGTATGATAACTGAATAGAGCTTCGGCCAGCTCTTAAGCCTTGCAAAGCAGGTAACGTGTGCCAAATATGGACTATTTATAGAGTATAAAGTATTTCCACGCAACGGAACAGAACTGCAGTGTGTCGTTATATTGTACTGAATACCCACTATTTGAAACACAGACATGTTAAAATAGAGAATTTTGTAGGACGTTACGTTTCATGAAGTGGAAAACGTCGAGTACTCAAGGCGCGTAGTCGATTCCCATCTCGGACATAATTTATTTTCTTCGTTGGTAATATTCCTTTTTGTGACAAATAACAGTACTTAATTTATTTTGAATCGGAATGTTTTTTTTTTAAACAAAGAAAATACATGAAATGTTTAACACAAATCTTAACAGTAGTTCAACACAGAATTGGCTTAGCAGCAACATAAACACATCTTTAACGTTCAGAGTACAGAAAGGAGATAACGTTGTTACAAAAGTACTTGATGTAACATTTACATTAATAGCTTAACAGTATATTACATTAACAGAGACATTAGTTACTGACAGCTCACAGATAACAAAAGAATCACCGTAGTAGAAACATTAATACTGCTAGCACAACACTATAATTTTAACTGTGAGGCTTTTCAAGTGTAACATATAATACACGGGAATTTTATTTAGATAATATTTTAACTGGACCTACAAAACGATAAAACATTTTAACAAGCTTTCAAAATGTGTATCGCGTTCTGAATGTTGTTACACTTTGGATCGGCTTTGCATCAGACGGTCACACACTGTCAAAATAAGGCAAGGCCTCGTCGACACATCAACACAACACATCGCTCTAGGAAGACGGAACGTGGTTATTGTGTTGTCTTCGTGGCGATTCATACGAAAAATTTGTCGAGAAGCGGATAGTTGTTGGTGGATGCCGAAATTTATCCATAAAGTACGTTAAATGAAATAAATTAATGTTTTTAATAACTTACATTAGATAATTAATTTAGGCCCGATTGTTCAAAATAATTTCTGAGAAACAAAATACTTATGTGATATTGGTTCTATCGTTATGGTAAACAATTAGCAATAACCCTAATAATTATATTTTTATATCAATTGCGAATGTTAATTTCCATTTCTCTTTTACATACAGTTAAAAATTACAATGATATATGAAAAAATAAGCAGAAAAATAAAAACAAACCAAATACCAAAAAATATGAACATAAATAAAAATTAAATGAAAGAAACGAATGCAAGTTTTTAGTAACCTGAATATATTTAATTCATGAAGTGTTAAGAAAATCACCGGTGACATTTATTCCAAACGATTTTATTACAGTAAACAGTAAAACAAAAAGAACGTATTTCGGAATACCTGTGCGATTTTAATAATGATTATGTGAACCTTTGCGAAAAAGAAATAATTTACAAATGTTCAGGATTTTCTATTTCATTTTAATCCCTCTTTACATAGTTGCTGTGCAGGAGACGTTATATAGTTTCTCGAAATTCTTTCTTGTAAGTATTAATATAATTTTTCCTTTCTTTAGTTCCTGCTGTTTGCAGGATTTATTCCCAACTGAACGATTTTCGCGCCGTTTTTAAACATTTCACATTAAGTTATCCCGAAAGTTTACAGCAAGACCAAGCCAAACCTTCCACAATTTTTTAGTGACATACAGAATGCTTATTACGGTTTTTTTTTTATTTAATTGAACTTGTTTTACTCGTAGTCAATGACTTCAAACACGATTTGGTAAACGGAAGCTGCTTTTCAATTGCCAAAGCGTGAGCGCTTCAGAAGTTAATGGAAAGCTTTTGAAGATTAAACACCCCGAAACCATTTGGTGAGTGAGTTAGGCACGCTTTATTCATGTGCAAGCTTCCTACAGCCTCTCGTAGCTTCAGAATCTGAATTTCAAATGCATGTAACATGTGGCGGTCTTTATTAAGAAGAGGGTGCTTCAAGGAGGCAGGCAGCGAGCTGAAATCCCATCCGTCTGAAAAGGGTTCCATTCAGTTTCAACACCCTCCCCCCTACCCGCACTCCGCTATTCCCACTTCCTCGTAACATCAGCCGAGAGTAGGTTATCTCTTTTGCACGACAGAAATGGCGCTCATAATGAGCCTTCCGGCCTCTTGTAACTGTCTGCGAAGTAAAAAGTTGGCAAATTAAACCACGCCGCGTTCTACGCACGTTCATTATATTCCACGTTCAAACATTTCAGTTAATTTCGCAGAAAAATACATCCTCTGCAAAGCTTTCCGCACTGCCACAATATTTCAGTGGTTGCTTCTGGCGTGGTTTAGATCACACACCCTCAAACCGAATTTATTGCTCATATCACGCCACAAAGTATTTTGTTATACAAAAAACTTCCATTGGAGTTAAAATACGCGGAAACTTTAAATATGAACGTGGGTTTTCTCTTATTTTGTTATCTAGGAGAGGAAAAAAATTTGCTCAATTTTGTTTAAACAGATATATTTTTTCTTAGTTCCTTGCGTAAAAGATGTATCGGTTTTGATGTCTCGCAATATGGTCATGTCGTTACTTACACATTTAATTAAATCTGAAAGACTTTATTGAAATTTTTTCTAGCAGATATGAAATTCGCAAAATTGATAACACAAAATTGACACCGTACCCGTTAGCATGACTCAACTTACTTTAGTGCTCCTGCATTTTCCAGTTATGACAAGTTTTCCAAAGTAATTCTCTTAAATATTTAAGTACTATTAATACATTCAACAAAACATATTTCAATGTTCAATTTTGTGTAAAACGAAACAAAGAAATTAATTTCCAGACCAACTTACCACACATGAACAATATTGCAGGTTTTGAACCAAACGACATGAACAAACTGCTCCGAACTCTGTGGTCTGATAAGGAACTTGTTTAATACGGTGTCTGTGTAGCGTAAAAGGCTCATCGAAATAAGTAGTCAAAATTTTATTAACCTTAGGAATATAGTGATTTTCAGTATATCTTACCTAAGATATTATAGGCTCTGTCATTTAAGGAAGATAATTAAGTTAATACAAAATATTATTAAAGCATACATCGGAAAAAGATTTTTCAATAGAAAGCATTGTGTCTTAAATATTTATTTCCGTGACATTCAGATTATTTTAGAGATGACCTTTTAAAAGCTATATCTGGGAACAAATTTACTGATAGTTAAACAAAAAATTTACGCTAATTTTTTCCGTTTCTAGCATTAAGTCTTTCGATGCAGCCTACGTAACGATACTGCATTTAAATAGTACTGCAGTTAATCCTCTGGGTCTAGACTGTCCACGGTAATGTGAGAACCTCTGAAAGCCCTAACATTACATTTGTTTGTATATGGCCAAACAAATGTACACAGTTCACTCAAACAAATATTTGGCTGTCAGGCAGAGTATGTTTGTCCACCTGAACGCTTTGGTCAGTTCAAAGTGTATATTTCGTTAGGTGAACAAAACCGGGTTTGTTGAATTTCAGATATTGTTTGATAAATAAAATATTTTTCTAGAAGTACTACGTATATTTTTTAGCCACATACAAACAAGTATTTCGTTGTTTTGAACGAACATTTCTCTCAGAGCGTGCTTCTCGACACCAGTGAGCAACGTGCCACGTGTTCGCTGACCTGAGCATTAGCTATTCACAAATGAGAGGTGCAGAAACTTCAACAAATCAAATCTCTCACGAGGAAGAAGTCGAACACACCGACCACTGATCCCTCGTCTTGCGTGGTGCCAACCATAAACATCCTTAATGAGCAGGAAGTCCTCAATAATGAGTACGGGAACTGAGCGGGTTAAGATTTACTACTCTCCTCATTTTGTATCATTCCGCCAAATGTAAAATTTACATTGCGGTGGGCTTAATGACTTTGTTCATGCGCCAGTTAAGAGAAAATACGAGTATATACAATATTAAGACTAATAGGCCAATTAGAACTCTGATGTCTATAATAAAAAAATTACCTACTGAAAATGCATAAATTGTATTATTACACTAGCAATGCAACGTCAAGACATACAACTATATCACTGTGTGTGCTACTAACTTAACAGGGAACCTGTATGCTAAAGCGCACGGTAGCACGTAAGAAGTTAACTGACAGTAAATGTTCTCAAATGTTGATTTCTAAAGTGCTTACTTAACGTAAACATTCTATAACAAAATTTTATCCACGGTTTTCGTGTAAGCTCCCCGGCCCAAATAAGTCGCTTAGAAATAGCAATAGATTTATTTTGCTCGTGGTACCATCTTGTGAAAAGCCACATGAATTACGCGTGTGGTTACACCTCAAGTAAACGAGAGCGATTAATGTAAAACCTTCGATTTGGAAAATAAAACAAGGTCCGAAAACAAGTGTATATTTAATGTAACGGCTAGGTTTCCATTACAAAATTCGTTATGTTCAGTTGTGCCATAGAATCCCTTGTAATATTGCACTCGGTACGTTAGTGGCATTTAATATAAGCTGTGGCATTTATATTAACCATTATAAGAACACCACTACTGTTGGTCTCTGCTTTCCCACTTACCACAGTAATTTTGGTTCGTACCACAAATCACACGCTTACCCAGCTAAATTAAATTTATTAGAGGCAATATAGGGCTGATTTGATTGTCTCCCAATAAACTTTCTTTCATATGTAACGGGCAGTATATTAAATACTGCACATTTCAATTGTTATAGAAAGGTTAATATTTTTATTCACTTTAATTAGCATTTATGGGTTATATAGTGTTTTAAAGATATTGCCAATTATTAACGAAGTAACGAAACTACATTCATGGGAATTTTATTTTCAGTGGCGGAAAAATTCTCATTTTTAGTATAGCCCGAGTTTTGCTCGGTCATGGAGTTCTAAGTGTTAGTTTCCTTTAGTTCAGTGACTCTAAGGAAAGTAACTTTTTAATACTCGAGAGCATCTTGACCAACGCTGTCACAAAAATTTATTTGTCCTCTAAAACAAAACCTATATGAAAATATTGTCTCTGCTTTGTTAGTTTTTAAGGATCTTATAAAAATACTTCACAGTAACAATAATTTTATCAGCAAAAAAATGGTTTTATATTACCTGTAAAGTTGAAACAATACGTTGCTCTACAAGATAAAATGACACAAAGTATAATTAAAGCTATTGTTTTAAATAATCATCGAAACGTAAGAAATTTAGCAAACCAAGTATTTATTTTGCTCCACAGGATAAAATGGCACAATGTTATTGTAACTTACAATTAAAAAGAAATAAATTTAGCAAAAAAATATTTTTTTGATTCCAGAATACGAAAAACTGTAAATCGCTGTTTCGGCTCTCAAGAACTCGTTCTTAAGAGCCGCCCACATCTCTCAACTCAACTCAATCACTGTTTTATTTGAGGAAAAGATAGACTTAAAGTCTATTACGCATGTGCAGGGACTATTCTCGCAAATGGTATTTAGCATACTTGACAAGAACTTAGTTACTATGATGAGAAAAAGCAGAACGCAGGCCAAATCTTCGCCTCTCACTGTGTTAGCAAACAGCAAATGAGTAGCTATAATCTGATGAAATTCACACAGGCGTATGAAGTCATCTTTGTAGGTTATTGAACCCACATATTTTTCAGGTCATGAGCAGTGAAAATAAATGGGGTACGAGAATAAAGTCCGTAATATTCGTTGTGATTAAAATGTTATTTTAAAAATATTATGCTGTTCCCCTGACTGTCTTTAAACTTTGAAAAGCAGAACGATAGTAAATATTATGAAGGGTTTATTACATAATAGCTTCACTGCCTTAACATCAAATGCGGAGTTTGGAAGAAGGGCTCACGGTATTTTCAAGAAATTCTCCTACCTTTCGGCTCTCGGCCATTGATTGCACACTCAACGTTATCTCAAGCGCACGAGTGCAGAATCTGCTGAGAGGCTGTCAGGTTCAGGGCAACATCGCCCTGTAAATTTCAGTCCTAATGAGGTTCTTAATGAGTACCGAAGTTTCTGACTTTATTTGCCGGCTGGAAATTATAATTGGAAATAGGAGCTGTCAATATTTATTGGACTCGACTAAAGTGTACACGAGTGACTTTAAAGGCATATACGTAAACAGTTTATTAGGAATTCAGTTGATGAAATGCAATGTCACACATAAAAATGCATATCGGGAAAATTCTCTTTTTATCCGTGGATACATATTGGCTCTGGTTAGGCACCAAATTCCATCTTTCTGTTGCTATCCCAAGGAAAATAGAATATGTCGTCAAATAGTTCAACACTCATTAGTTTACATGGCAATACTGGATGTTATTGCAGTATTTTGGGTTTGTTATAATCTCCTTTGTATTCGACAGCATTAACGCGTTAACTTATATATAACTTTTCATTTCAGTTATTGCTACGTAAGGACCTTTTCAGCTGACACCTGAAGTGCTGCTATGAATACATAAATGCAACTGCGTTTTTTTTCCAGACCAATTAACACTATGCAGCAGCAGGAGCCAATTATAAAGTCTCATAGTGTCAAGAAAGACCAACTGCAACAGTAATGTATGGCTGTTAGTTTATGACAGTGTGCAGCGTTGATCATAATTATATTTTCTCTCTAGCTTGCCGTATTTTAGCGGATATACTTGAGAATAATTATCAAGGGGCTAAGTAATTAATTTCTCGAACTCTGTTGTTACTTCATGGCTGAAGTGTCAACTACGTTATCACACCACCTTTTTTTTTTTTTTGCAGCGGCTGGAACGAAAAATTAATATGGTGGTTAAGGGTTTAAAGGGAATTTATTTTATTAACGCAAGTGCAAACAGCCTTTATTGTTATATCCTGGTTGTCACCTGGGAAACAACAACGAAATACTCATCTGAATTATGTCTTCAAGAAAAGATACATTTTTTATACCAACATTACACGAGCTACGTCCGGGCAAAGTACTGGATGTGCTTAATTCTTCTGTCCTCCCTCCCCTTCCCCTCAGCCACTCTTACTGCGACAGGCGTCTGGCCCGCACCGCTGGCGTCATAANTCCCCTTCCCCTCAGCCACTCTTACTGCGACAGGCGTCTGGCCCGCACCGCTGGCGTCATGACGAACATGCTTGAAGCCTCCGGAAGGCGTCGTTTCCTTGGAAGAGGAATAAGGACGAGAGGGTGTGGTACAGGANATTAATTTCTCGAACTCTGTTGTTACTTCATGGCTGAAGTGTCAACTACGTTATCACACCACCTTTTTTTTTTTTTGCAGCGGCTGGAACGAAAAATTAATATGGTGGTTAGGGTTTAAAGGGAATTTATTTTATTAACGCAAGTGCAAACAGCCTTTATTGTTATATCCTGGTTGTCACCTGGGAAACAACAACGAAATACTCATCTGAATTATGTCTTCAAGAAAAGAGACATTTTTTATACCAACATTACACGAGCTACGTCCGGGCAAAGTACTGGATGTGCTTAATTCTTCTGTCCTCCATCCCCTTCCCCTCAGCCACTCTTACTGCGACAGGCGTCTGGCCCGCACCGCTGGCGTCATAACGAACATGCTTGAAGCCTCCGGAAGGCGTCGTTTCCTTGGAAGAGGAATAAGGACGAGAGGGTGTGGTACAGGATATGCGTTGGAGAGATGCCACTCATATTTCTCCCCGAGCATGCATGCGCACCCCCCGAAAACCGTTATAAGAGCGAGGGATGGGTTGAATTATAGCGATGGTAGGGGGGTTGCGGGTGCACAACCCCCCTCTACCATCTTAGACACCCTTCGAGGAGTCTTCGTAGGGGTTTATGGCTTGCCGCTTCGCTACCAGGAGGGTGGTTGGATGGCGGTTTTGTGTGTGTGNACGTACACTTCTAGGGGCCATCTAAGCAGAGCTACTTGCTTGTCCTATGTCTATAAGCAAGGAAGTGCAAAGGAGGGACACAGACACATGCGCCGAGTGCGTTACACTGTAGGTTATTGTAGTACTATACAAATGAGGAGAGAGTGCGCAGAATCACAAAACAGACCGGATGAGTTTATTCTTCCAAAAGCTAGGGGTTGGTAGTTCAGTCATTATGTGTCTTGGTTCTAGTGAGAAAACTTGGCNCCGAATCATCTTGTCCGTCTCTCGCAGGCCCGCGCGAGATCGCAGTATACTCGCGCGCTTGAAGACCAGACGCCGGCATGGAAAAGCGATTTTCTCGTGGAAGGACTTTTCGCGCGCGAAGGGCGGCAGACCATATTTAACGAAGATGGAGACTGCCTCTCTTCGTCCATCCAAACTGCCCCTTTCCCTTTCCCAATCACCTCGTCATATCGCCGAGAAAAACATGAATCCGGTTGAAGGCACGCAGAATCACAACGAATCTAAAATGGGAGAATATTATACATCTGGTTAGAATCATATACATTAAGTTACTCTATCCTTTCAGTGTCACATTGTTAAATTATTTTACATATTATTTTAACTTTAGGTCTTATCAAAAAATTGCATCTCATTAGTTATTAATTATTCATAAGTATGTATACTGTGTACATAATTTTGATGTTTTATATTAATTTGTATTATAATGACACGTATTACTTAATAATACATTTTGATTATTTTATACAGTGTAATAATATGCAATACGTTCTAAAATGTATTATATTTTTCCTAAAATTGTTAAAATTTTATTGAAAAGAATTTTTTCAGAAAGTGACGTGAAAAAAATACCATTGTTTACAGTTTTAATGTTGAAATATGTAATCTTATTACATCACAATTTGAGGACTGTTAATAATTACTTAATAGCTGTTTCGAATTAACAATTTGTGACTACANTATCTTATTACATCACAATTTGAGGACTGTTAATAATTACTTAATAGCTGTTTCGAATTAACAATTTGTGACTACATTTCAATGTAAAAATTTCTTCTCGAAAATTATAAAAATATATTCACATAATTTGGTTAATTTACAATACAGGAACTAATAATTAACACTGTATTTACTCAGAGCGAGAGAGAGAGAGAGAGAGAGAGAGAGAGAGGGAGGGAGAGGAACAGGAGTAAAATCGAAAGTAAATGTCAATTTTCTTCGTGGTGATTATACGTACACTTCTAGGGGCCATCTAAGCAGAGCTACTTGCTTGTCCTATGTCTATAAGCAAGGAAGTGCAAAGGAGGAACACAGACACATGCGGCGAGTGCGTTACACTGTAGGTTATTGTAGTACTATACAAATGAGGAGAGAGTGCGCAGAATCACAAAACAGACCGGGTGAGTTTATTCTTCCAAAAGCTAGGGGTTGGTAGTTCAGTCATTATGTGTCTTGGTTCTAGTGAGAAAACTTGGCTGGCTTCTGGGAATGTACATCGAGTAGAGCAAAAATATTGGATGGAGCGTTCCCCTGGACTATTCCATCCCTCAAATTACGCCGAGAGAATCTTTTCATTCGAACCGCTTTTTTCGCATCTACGTGCAAGGCGCTGAATTGGCATGTGGTCTCTCCGTCAATAACCGGTCTCTGTGCGAATTTCAGCAGTGACCTTGTTAATATAATTTAGTGTTGTCAGATACTGCACGTTTTCTTGTGATCTAGTTGAAATGCAAATACTATGTAACCATCTTATGTACAATATCATTCTTTTAAAAGCACAGTTTTTTTTATAAAACCAAACGTTAAAAAGCGGCACTTTTTTATTTGTTGGGAATATTGTTGNTTTGATGTTTTATATTAATTTGTATTATAATGACACGTATTACTTAATAATACATTTTGATTATTTTATACAGTGTTATAATATGCAATACGTTCTAAAATGTATTATATTTTTCCTAAAATTGTTAAAATTTTATTGAAAAGAATTTTTTCAGAAAGTGACGTGAAAAAAATACCATTGTTTACAGTTTTAATGTTGAAATATGTTATCTTATTACATCACAATTTGAGGACTGTTAATAATTACTTAATAGCTGTTTCGAATTAACAATTTGTGACTACATTTCAATGTAAAAATTTCTTCTCGAAAATTATAAAAATATATTCACATAATTTGGTTAATTTACAATACAGGAACTAATAATTAACACTGTATTTACTCAGAGCGAGAGAGAGAGAGAGAGAGAGAGAGAGAGAGGGAGGGAGAGGAACAGGAGTAAAATCGAAAGTAAATGTCAATTTTCTTCGTGGTGATTATACGTACACTTCTAGGGGCCATCTAAGCAGAGCTACTTGCTTGTCCTATGTCTATAAGCAAGGAAGTGCAAAGGAGGAACACAGACACATGCGGCGAGTGCGTTACACTGTAGGTTATTGTAGTACTATCCAAATGAGGAGAGAGTGCGCAGAATCACAAAACAGACCGGGTGAGTTTATTCTTCCAAAAGCTAGGGGTTGGTAGTTCAGTCATTATGTGTCTTGGTTCTAGTGAGAAAACTTGGCTGGCTTCTGGGAATGTACATCGAGTAGAGCAAAAATATTGGATGGAGCGTTCCCCTGGACTATTCCATCCCTCAAATTACGCCGAGAGAATCTTTTCATTCGAACCGCTTTTTTCGCATCTACGTGCAAGGCGCTGAATTGGCATGTGGTCTCTCCGTCAATAACCGGTCTCTGCGCGAATTTCAGCAGTGACCTTGTTAATATAATTTAGTGTTGTCAGATACTGCACGTTTTCTTGTGATCTAGTTGAAATGCAAATACTATGTAACCATCTTATGTACAATATCATTATTTTAAAAGCACAGTTTTTTTTATAAAACCAAACGTTAAAAAGCGGCACTTTTTTATTTGTTGGGAATATTGTTGNATTTTAAAAGCACAGTTTTTTTTATAAAACCAAACGTTAAAAAGCGGCACTTTTTTATTTGTTGGGAATATTGTTGTAAATAACAAGCTGTTAAATTTTAAATATTTCTTTCGTAAATTTCTTATAAATAGATTGGGTAATTGTTATTAGCAGTTATATTAAATTAAAACATATATTCCTTTAAAGAACCCGGCTTTGAAGAGAGCGTATAAAAATTTGTAACAGTATTTTAAAGCATTTTTTTTTTACTCCCTGTGAAATTTATGAACACCATATCTCATTGTCAGCTCGCGAATAATAACATGTCGAAACGTGGTGTCGGCTTGTCTCTCCGGGAGCTTCCGCCACTCCACGCTGCCTTACTGAGTCTGCCCTTCGTCGGATTGCGCCAATTTCCTGTCGCTGCCACTCGGCGCAAAACTGCAAGTCCGCCTTCGACTGCCTAGTCGCGACGTTTACTCCGCTTGTGTTCTGGGTCGTTCTTTCACACAAACAGGCGAAGCGACGTCGTAAAATTTTTCTCAGGATTTCGCTGCCAAAAACGACAGAGATCTCTTCACAGAAGGACTTCAAAGGGGATCATATTTCCTGAGTTACTGCGCTCCATTTCGAGACTACGATAACAATGATCATTCGCNGAAGGACTTCAAAGGGGATCATATTTCCTGAGTTACTGCGCTCCATTTCGAGACTACGATAACAATGATCATTCGCGAATTTAGTCAAGTTCTTGGAAGGAAATAGTTTGTCGTAAGCACCGAAAAACTTTTCTCGTTAAAGATATAAGGTTNAAATTTAGTCAAGTTCTTGGAAGGAAATAGTTTGTCGTAAGCACCGAAAAACTTTTCTCGTTAAAGATATAAGGTTGAATAGAGATTTTTGGGCGGCTCTTAACAACGAGGTCTTGACAGCTAATAGGGTGAAATGAAATGATAATGGAGCAGCGCCGGAACGAATATGCGGGGAAAACGGGAGATCTCCGAGAAAACCTGCCGACCAGTGGCATCGTCCGACACTATTCCCACTTGCAAAAATTTGGGAATGACCTGGCCGGGGATTGAACCCGATTCGCATTGGTGGGATGCTACCAGTCTAACCGCTAAGTCACTGTGGCCCCTTAAATAAATAAATAAAAAACTAAGAAGGATAAAGCTTTCTGTTATCACAGAATAATCATCCACAGCATAAAACATAATTAAAAGCATACAAATAAAACCAAGTAAATGTGCAAGTGTTCAAAATTATGCTTTGTAAAAAAAAACCACCAAACTGAGTAGTGTGCAAAACAAAACTATTTCTTGAAATTCCATAGTCATTCTGAGACCTCGGTGATATAAAATCAATGATACGATGTTGCCGAACAAATGAGAGTTCAAACNATAAATAAATAAAAAACTAAGAAGGATAAAGCTTTCTGTTATCACAGAATAATCATCCACAGCATAAAACATAATTTAAAGCATACAAATAAAACCAAGTAAATGTGCAAGTGTTCAAAATTATGCTTTGTAAAAAAAAACCACCAAACTGAGTAGTGTGCAAAACAAAACTATTTCTTGGTATTCCATAGTCATTCTGAGACCTCGGTGATATAAAATCAATGATACGATGTTGCCGAACAAATGAGAGTTCAAACGAACCGAAAGTTCTAACGGCGTCGTTACCTAGGTGGCGTGTTCTCTGCTGCTTGTTAAGTCGCATTTCTAATGGGCGAACGAGGAGAAATCTCCAAATCTATTCTAACTCTTTCGTCTGAGATTAACATAACAAATTGCCACGGCGAAGTTGAAGTTCGGAAGACTAGCTCAATTGCCCATGAAGTTTCAGTGGCGAGCTATGTAGAAGAAAGAAACTCTTGTTGCAAGTGATGTCTGGTTGTTAGTTATTCAGGTGTATTAAAAAAAATTACGAATTTGTTGATAATAGGTACGGAATTGTTTTAAAGTAATAGGTTCAGAGATACGTGAAAAGAAAGTTGAGGCCCTAGATTTCTGCGAATTTGCTAAAAGAAAGGTTTGCTAACACAGACAACCTACTTCGGCTCTTATCCTTTTCGCATACCAAAATATACGCATGACTCAACAACTCACGGAAACTGACAAATATTATTTATTCAAAATTACTACATTGTAATTAAAAAAAAAAAAAAAAACCGGGAAAAATAATTAAATACAACCCTAAACAGGAAATAAGTAACCACACATTCTACATTTATAACTAGTGATATCAAATCGGTGAAAACTGATGACACATTTATAAAGTTTCGTGGACCACTTAGGACCTAGTCCAGGACCACAGTTTGGCAACCACTGTGCTAACAGATCGGACCCTAGCCGATCTGCAATGACACTGAACACGTACGCTGTATTTAGCATGTGGGAATCATGTCGGACGATGCCACTGGTCGGCGGGTTTTCTCGGGGATCTCCTGTTCCCTCAGCCCTTTCATTCTGGCTCTGCTCCGTACTCACTGCACTTCAACCTAATCGGCTCTCGATTTCTCGCTGTTAAGAGCTGCCCAAATCTCTTCACTAACTCACTTACGCTGTACACTTGATCGATAGAACATTTTCGAACATTTTCCTATGTTAAATTCTGTTTTTTGATCATGTTTAAACGCTTTGGATATTTTCCTCATTTTCCCAAAGCTTGTCATTCCATAATCACATGCAAGTATTAAAATAATTTCTTTAGACCTAGAAACAAGTATGCAGTTTCTGCTGAGGAGGGCAGTAATTGAATACATACATAGGCTTATGTTACAATTGTGGCAAATTGGGACCACCGATATTGTAGCAATCCGAACACTCGCCTAGCAAAATGGAGAACCGGGCTCGATTCTCTTCTTGCCCAATGCGGATCCTTGAGTGCGGGAGACTATACCGAAGTTCCTGTTAGTTAAAGTAAACTTATTTGAAACTAATAAATAAAGTTTTTGTGTTATTGATTATTCAAAACTACTAGCAACGTAAATAATTTTTTTAACATACCCAATAAAATAAATGGTTAAAATTCAATTTTCATTGACTTACAGAAAATTTAAGTTTTAATATTATCACACAAATCAAGATTTAACTTTTTTTTTTATTTTCGAATACAAGGAAACATTAAAAAATTTTTGATTTGTGGTTTTATGCAAAATTGAACACCTCGTAAATTAATATAAACACTACGTTTCCACTTCTGAATTTACGGTTTTATATAAATATTTGTATGTTGCGTTACACGTACAATAAATTGTGTTTACTGCACGTGAGTTTTCAAGACTATGGGATATATATTTCTTCTATTTACGAGAGTTGACATTAGTGTGATGCAATAGAAGCTGAATGTCTCCTTCAAGTGAGGACATAAAATAATGAATTTATTTCCTGCACGACGCACTTAATTTACTCAGCATGAAACAAAAAAAACTGCACTTTCGCTTATTCTTGCAAACTAAATGAGGCGTGGCAAAGAAAAATCATTCCTCACGTTAACAGACCGTTAAAGAATTTCAGCTGCGATAAACTGCCGCGCGCATTGCTGGGGGGAACATTTTCGCGTCGAGACAGCAGGCGAAAATACATTCCTCTTGAAGGACCTTGTAGAGACATCGTTGGAGGAGAATATGGTGGAAGTGTGGAGGGCTGCCCTTTGGGGGCGAAAGCGAACAAGCCAAAGCGGCGGGCTCAAGAATGTATAAGAGTGAAAAGGTTCGCCATGCGTCATTCCTCTTAAAAGTTTCTACACCGCCTTCAAAAAGTTTTTAACTTGTGATAGCCACATGTGAGTTTCTAAGACGACTTTCTGTTAACAAAGTTTATATAAACTCAATAGCGGTGAGTAAACACGAGTCTCAGTAGAAAAATAAATAATTAAATCAATAAAGTTTTTGATGAAAGTAATTTTTTCTTATTAAATGTAAAATATATTTATCCTATGGTCTCCGTAGTTACATTTTCTTATTGAATAATTTATAAAAGAAAATAATTATCAAATTGGTTATAAATTGCATATATAGATGTTGCCTGCGCTATTCCGTTTAAAATACATGAAAAACATAGAAAATTATATGTGCAGTTGAATCCGTTGTGCTCCATAGCGTGTGGGGCCCTGTTAGTGTAGTGATTGGACTACTTACCTCCTAACGATTTCAATTCCCGGCGGAGTCGCTCCCGAATTTTCGCATGTGGGAATCGTGCAGAACGATGTCGCTGGCCGGCGGGTATTCTCGGGAATCTCCCGTTTCCCCCCACCCTCGCATTCCGGCGCTGCTCCATATTCACCTCACTTCACCTTATCAGTTGTCAAGAACTCGATGTTAAGAGCCTCCCAAATCTCTCCACTCTCCATCGCGTGTATTCATATTCCATTAATACATGTCGGAACTTTCATGATCGCCGCGTATAACTTACCTTATTGATACCTTACCTTACGTATAACCATACGGGTTGGCATGACCTTGAGAAATATTTACTAGCGATTCACATCCAAACGACACAAAGAGCTTCAGCAGAAACTGTTTTATTATACAACCAGCTTACAACTTCGTTTTACTCACACAATTTTAGAAACTTTACATGTGCGTTCACACATTTAAATCGTTTACTTTTCTTTGAAGTGCATATTCATGAGAGTAAAAATTGCTAACGCGGGTAACATTTGCGATATTTTTATGAGATAATATTTCCGAATGGAATATTTGAAGTTGTACCTATGCAGCTGAGTTTGTCATTGTTTATATATTGTAATTGGGCACCGTTGACAGACTCATATAGACCCGTTACAGTCGCAAAGAATGCATGCCAGCTAGTGTCGTGTGCGTGACGAGATTATTCATGACACGTGACTGGATCGTCCTTAGCGCTACCGCGTTTTGTTTAGCTCAAATTATGCTAGTAACATATAACTAATTATTATCACTACGCGAATAGCTACAGATGCTTCAAAAATAAAAATAAACTAATTGTGGAAATTTCTTCACCCAAATGTAACCCGTATTGACGTTGTGAACGACGCATGCTATAATAATTTTCAATAACATTTATACTCATTATACGATAAAAATCTTGCATGTTTTTGTATCTCATACACACGTGCAATATTGGTAATAGGGATGTGGCACACTAAAATGAAAAGTCATTACAATATACGTTGGTTAGTTAAGATATTTCTGTGCTGCTCACGATCACAAACTGAAGGACAATGGATACTTCGAAGCATGTTGTAGTTTTATTTGGTTATTCCTGCCGTAAGTACACGTTTCGCATTTGTATCTCTATTTACTCTTTCATTCTTTCTGCCTGCATAGAACCATGCGAAGGTTGATATTGTTTTACCCGAGCAAATGTCTGTTGCGTTTAATTTATAATTTAAAGACGAAGCGCGGTCTGGTCTAAACAGCATCATAAATCGTTTTACCAAGCACAAACTACCACAATCAGTGGCTGATTGGTTTACCTTGGTAATATTTTCGTAAAGCATTGAAACGTCTGGTGTATTTTACACCAGTGAGATAACACTCAAAGCATCGCCGAAGGAGAGAAAATTTTACAGTGGTGAAGACAGGAGTATGTAAAACAGTACGCTTATTAATTAACTTAAAATTCCGGAAACTTATTTTATGATCGGCAATTTGTATCCATGTCAATTAATTGGCCAAATTGTACGTAAACGTATAATTCGCTATATGATTTAATGAAAGTAATTGGGAATGCCATAATCAAAATAATAGATAGATCTGGTAAAGTTTACTGAATGATAGAATTTAAGAAGGTAAGAGGAAATATGGATAAAATTATGGCCATTGAATGGCATCATGAACGTTAAGGAAAATTACTTCGTGAATTATTAACTCCTATTTGAAGAAACAATGCTAACGTGAAAAAGTCAACATAAAAAAAGTATTCGGTATCTGAAAGAGCTGTAGAAAAGTTTAAGGATGGTATTCCCCAGCTTTAAGTTCTGTATTTACTCTCGTCACTACAGTCAGAACTGTTACGCTCTGCAATCGCCGGAAGTAGTCAAACTTCAAAAACTACTGAAATTCCCTGGAGGTTTCTTGTGTATGGAAGATTTAGCAAGCAAGTTGCAGTCGAATTAAAGAATGGCGCGTCTCCAGTTATCATTGGGGTGACAGTGTTACATCTGTTTGCTTGGGAAATTGTCCAGGAATCATGGTGACATCTGTACTTATTGCCAAGGCAAAGAAGTAATAATTTAAAATACGAGTTAGTCGAGGATTTTCATCAATTTAGAATTAAACCTGAACTAGCTTAATGAAAAACACAGCGGTTTTGTTGGTTTCATAAGAAGATTTTAATTTAACGGTCTACTGTTTTTCAATAAAAATTTTATTTGTAACTAATTAAAGTGACTCGGAATTCTTCTGTGATATATTNATTAAAGTGACTCGGAATTCTTCTGTGATATATTTTTGATAACAATTTATTAGCACCTGACCACGACCTAATTGGTAGAACTACTTTCAACGCAAACAAGTTAAGAATACCTTTGAAAAGTTGGGGAACATATTGAAGATATTGTCAAAAAAAAAAAAAAAATTATAATCTCTTCTATTGTGGCTTGGTCGCCAAGAACGTCATTGTTTTATGAATGGTTTTCACAATTATTTATGTCAATGGCTGTTATAAAGAAACTAGTTAGTAACTATAATCTTCCTTACAATGCAGCAGCGTTGCTTAAATATAAAGCTACAAAAAGCTAATATATTACCAAAAATTAAGTGAAATTAAGTCTAGCACAAAGGTATTTAGGAAAACATGAGAATTTTCAAAGAATAAACGAGGGGGGTTATTCAAAATGGCCAAATATTTTGAAAGCTTGCAGTGAACGTAAATTGAAAATCTTGGGATGAAATATTCTCAAACTAAATATCAATTATCAACTCTGTTACGTAGAGTGTTTATCCAATAAAGTATACGAAACATTTAATTGATAAAGAATTGCACGCGGAAAGAAGCAGTAAAAAAAGCACATTACCCGATTAATTATAAAGTGAGATAATATTGTTGGTTTACAATGTTCGGTTCCAGTAATTGCGCAGGATCCAAATAAACTGGATGTATCCACGATACTTGTTAACCATATAAACTTACTGTCTAGCCTGAGCAGGTATGAATGCAGGCCTGTATTATAGGTTGCGTGCTATTGCACAAGTGGCGAGTACTCTTTGGTGATCTCTTTGGTGATGCAATATCTACACCACTGTAGCACTCCTGTTGTTGCAATATTGTACGACCCTTAGGGAATCTATTGGAACTACCATAGTCAAGAACCCTTCGATTTATATTCACTGGAAGAGAGTTACGGATAGTATACAGGCGAAGAAAATTTTCTAAGATCAAAGGGGACACGTTGCGAAGCAATGGCTGTATTTAGGCGGACAATGGGAGAGCTGAAAACTTTTATTCAGAGAATGGCAGCAAAACGTTTAGAAAAAATTTCTGAACGCACATTTATATTTGTGAATATTACTTCCACACCCACTCAAAGGCAAGTAATAGTTGTAGCACTCTGGACAGTGATGCCAGCAGTTTGAAATTGCATATCGTGGGCGAATAAAAATGGGAAAAATTCACTCTCGAAGCCCACGTGACACACGTTAGTTTCCGCCAGGTTGCTCCTACACAAAAAACATGCTCTCATTGACACCAAACCTTAGGAGTGCCAGCCAATAATATAGGTCAGTATTTCTCAAAGTATGGGTCGCGACCCACTGGTGGGTCGCAGACTAAAATGTGGTGGGCCCCAAAAAATATAATTTCATACATTAATATATACATGAGTTATAAATGTTATAATTTAGAACACATTAATATAACACATTGTGTTATATTATGTTTGATAAGGTATCATTTTCATAAAAAAATTTCTTTAATACTTTATCTTTTTCAACTATTTTATTTATCCTTCTTCCCTTCACTTCCTTACGCTACGTAAGAAATACAATGTGGACATGATGGAACAGCGAAACGGTACGTTTCTCGCATAAGGCATTAAAATGGGTCCTGAACTTGGTCATTTTTTTTAAGGGGTCGTGGTTCATAGAACTTTGGTAATCACTGCTCTAGGTGACTCTCTTACGTTATCACAAGAGAATCATCGGGCATGAATGAGTGGAAAATGTCGAGGACTGCAAGACACGCCCCGTGTCTAAATTCCAAATGCAATTAAACAGTCCCCAACGATAATCGGCTACATTTGTGCCACATGTTCTTCGAACTGTGCCGAGAGTTCCTTCACGGTCTCTCATGGCTGCTCTTGAAATTCATCAATGTTGGCGTGCGTCTGTAAAANAACTGTGCCGAGAGTTCCTTCACGGTCTCTCATGGCTGCTCTTGAAATTCATCAATGTTGGCGTGCGTCTGTAAAATAAGATTATCCGTAATATAGTCTATAGAAGTTTGAATGTTCAGCAGAACATTGCCGCCAGCGTCAAAACAATAACAATTTGCGCGTACGTCGTGTCCAGCAAATATCCGTAATTCTACTCAATGTCTCTAAGGACTTCAATATGGCCTTTTTCTTTCTGTTTGAATCTCACAAAAAAAATGCTTTTGTTCATTCCACTTCCATACAGTTCATTACCTCACATTTTTAAATCTNGTGTTTGAATCTCACAAAAAAAATGCTTTTGTTCATTCCACTTCCATACAGTTCATTACCTCACATTTTTAAATCTGTAATTCAACTTTTATGCATTAAACGCAGACATTCACCAGCTGAAAGGGACCACAACAGAACATTTCCAGTCGCTCTGACCTGAGTTGTTAACCTTATAAAAATGTTATCATTTGTATGAAAAAAAAAAAAGTTTTACGTTTTTTGCGTAAATTTAAATAAATTACAAGTTTTGATATTTACATGAGAATATTAGCTAATAAATTATTTTCTTAGCTTGCTTGGCTTCTAACTCAATAGCTAACATGTTAGCTTATTGTTTTATTTTATTACATTACATTTTTATACATTTTTTAAAGAAAACATTACGCATGAAACTAGAGAATACTGACCGTGTTCATGTTTCCCTTGCATTACTTTTCCTTACACTTATCTATTACATGCACACTAAAGATTGCCACAACATGTATGAATTACTACACCTGCAAATCAATAGAACATTTAACCAAAAAAAGATTCAGGACATGTCTAAAAATCAGTAAAACGAAGACATTTTTAGTAACGACTACCAGTCTAAGACTCGTACTTATATAATTAGAAAAATATATTGGTTTCGTTGTCAAACGTTTTACGGACCAGAAACTGAATGGAAACTAAACATTTATAGTTATTGGGTTTAAATTATTTTCAAAATATATTTTGTTAACGAAATACACACTTACATACTACGTTTAAATACAAGGAGATTATTTATTTTCTGATAGAATTACCAGCAAAGAGTACAATTTTTTTTTTTTAATTTTAAATTGTTTAGTTGAGATGTATTGGTTGGCGTATAACAGAGATGTCTTGAGCGCACATAAGAGTGAAATGAGGTGAAGGTGGAGCAACGGTGGAGTTCAAGAGAGTAGGAAAAGCGGAAGTACCCTAATAAAACCCGCCGGCACATGCCACAGTCCATCACGTTTCCCACAAACGAAAATCCGACCGACCCCGTCAGGAATCGAACTTGGTTCGCCTTGGTGCGAGGCAAGTACTGACTACTACACAACTGCGGCCATCATTTCAAATAGCGCCACACGAAATCATTCACGCTTGCTAAGTTTTTGTATATTTCTAACTGACAATGTAAACTAAAGATATTTTAATCTAACTTGTTTATGTTTTAGGGATGAGTTTCAAAACGGTGCTGGTACTCTGATACGATGTTCCAAACTTTTAATGTAAATCACGTAGGTCTAATTTTATTTAAATTTTTCACTTACATACACGTGCCTCATTCTTGACTGTTTTAAAAATAGAGAATGTGGGTAGATACAAATTATTCAGATGTAAGGCATAGAAAATATGCCGTAAAAATTAAACAAAAAGCAGTAATTTTATATCTTACATGAAGTGATATGCGATTTGACGTAAATCAACTAAACAAGTTGACATCTTGGAAGGACAAAAATTTAACCAATGTAATTATTGTTCTAGCAAATAAGTTAACGATTACGTGAAGGAATGGTTGAATAAATCATAATACATAGTATTCTTTGATTTTTATGGATACTCTAAGGATTGTATCAATTGTTAGCTACAGTATTACACTTCAGAGAGAAGAATTAGGTGCCCGCGTTTTGTGTCTGCAAACTATCAAATGAAACAAACACGGTGTGGCTGTACAACTGGTTGTTTCTTAAGTATTACACTGAGAAAAATATTTGGTTGCATCAAACAAAATTTGTTTGACGTATCAAAATAAATTGTTTGTTTAGGGGCAGTAAAACATTTTGTTGTTGGAACCAAATTATGTTGTTTTTCTTATTCGGTTGCCCCAAACAAAGATTTGGTTGGTGCAGTTAAAGATTTGTTTGGCTCCATGTACATTAAACAGATTCGGTTAATATAAAAAAAGGTGGAAACCAGACAGAGATTCGAACCTAAGGCACCAGCACACGAGCGCTACGCTTAGGATCCGCAGCTAAAATGACCGCTTTTGAACCAGTAATGCTTTCAACCATATAAATTTCAAAAACTGGACAATGTTCGCAATTAAATATTTTACGTTTTGAAGCCTTACATTTTAGTTTCCTGGTAAAATTATTTTAATAGAATATTTATAAAAATATTTAAGCAACAATAGATGCACCAACGAACACTGTTACTAACATAATTGTCACAAAGAATGCAAACAAACGCTCGAGTTGTATTTTTGCACGAATGTAATCAAATGAGTAGCCAAAGAAATATATACAGTTGATTCAACATAATATTTTGTTGACGGTTCAATCTCTTTTAGCCAAAAAAGAGGTTTTATTTATTCAGACGTGTAAAATGTTACGATAAAAAAATGATATCGCTGCTTTTCAGATTTGGTTTGCTCAGAAAAATATTTTTTTGTGGCAACTAAATATAATTTTGGCCGTAGACAAACAAATATTTCGTTAGCTTTTCTCTCAGCGTACCGGACGTCAGTAAAACAAACACAATACTAAAGAGGATTTGGAACGTGGAGTCGGGAATAAGCAGGAGATAGCTTGCTGTAACAAAGACAGATTTCAAATTCTTGACCACCACTGCTTTAAGACACCCAAACATAAACAGCTAATCATTAAATCCTAACATTAATTTTCGCTAACTCTACAGTTAAAACTTAGCTTGGCAATTTATATATCAGTATGTTGGGTGTCAAAACGTGGGGGTGGGGATTGTGATCGAACAAGGATCACAGTTTTGTCATACATAAAGACAAGCAAGACCAACCCCTTGATTAGATATTTTACCGCCAATGTGCTGTTGCGTCTGTATTATCTGAAACCTACCTTATATATAACCCGTGGTTTCAAACCATTAACCAGTTCACAGACACTTGACAATTTTTGAATGCCTTTATTTAAATTTATTCGATAGCATAATGATAAAGCTGACGTATTTCCGTTTTGGACGCACGTTTTAAACATTGGCTTAATAATCGTCCTCAGATATTTTAAAACCACGCGTGCATACCTAGATGTTTATTTATTTACATTTTGTTTCATTGAAGTGCTTCAGTTGTTAAGAAGGAGGCTATTTTGAAAAAACTGCATTTATTATAATCGCATTAAAATTTGTTCAGAGGAAGCGTAGAAAATTTTCTAAACGCATACTTACGCAAAAATTCTATGCACGGATACTTTTCAGCGGAAAAAAANGAGGAAGCGTAGAAAATTTTCTAAACGCATACTTACGCAAAAATTCTATGCACGGATACTTTTCAGCGGAAAAAAAAATCCCGTTCTCCTCAAATGGTTGTTATTATGCCTTGTGCAAAAATTAATATCTTGAAAAAATATAGCTAGCAGTACTTTCGCATTAGCTAAATAGCGCTCCAAAGATAGTTGCGAACAAAACCTTTCTTTTATTTACTGTTTTCAATGTGTCCGAACGGTGGCGAAGGCCTTGGCAGTGAAATCACTGGACATTCAGAATTAATGATGAAGGATTCGACTAGGGCTTACGTTAAAGAACCATCCCAGAATTCCCTTGGAGAAATACCAGGAAACCATGGGAAGCCTAAATGGGGATGGCTGACAAGGATTCGAATTCAGGTCCCTCTGAATGAATCCGTATTTAGTGTTTTACCACTGCTCCACTTTGTTCTAGAACAACGTGGGTAGCCCATATGCATCACAAACACATATTTTAATTTTTTTAGTGTAAACTGGAAACATTTTAAATTCGAAGCTATTGTTATAATATGCGAATGAAGAAGAAAAAATGTAACTATTGTCTACTAAAATCTTTAAGTTCTTAGGTTGCTGATTACAGCATAATTTTTATTAAAATTTTTAACTTTACTGGTTAAGGAAAGGAAAGAAAACTTAACGGTGAAGATTCGCCATTTTCATCATTGTCCAAGTATAAACGGTTTAGCTGATCCAATGTAAATAAACATAGACAGCGAAACTCAAACTTTNATTTTCATCATTGTCCAAGTATAAACGGTTTAGCTGATCCAATGTAAATAAACATAGACAGCGAAACTCAAACTTTCTTCCAAAATGTTATAAATTGCATCAAAGGTGTTTGAATCAAGAATCGTGGTTTTTACAAACAATTTTCTTGAAAGTGATCTAAACTTTAAAAAGTTAAAACAATACGTTAGAATAGTGCATTATTTCTGATTAAAATAATGACATGTTCATTTTAAAGCAACTATTGAAAGATATGATTAATATTGAAATATTGGTTGTAACAGTTTTTGCAAATGTTAATATTGCGCTGCCATGACAACAAATTTTGAATCTGCAGCCATCACCCATACAGCAGGTTTTTCAACTCCGTGGCTAAATTATTATAAATAATTTTGTTTTTAAATGGTAAAACGAGTTTGTCTCCTCTTCCATATATGGATAAATTTTGTAATAAAAGTGTTAAAATATCTAGTGGTATAAAATTTTTCTTTAAAAAACATAGATTTATGTTGCTACCAAATAAAAATTACAATATATAGCCCTTGCAACGCATACACTAAATGCTTCATTCAGTTAATAAAATGCGTCTGTGCAACCAATGGTAGAGATTTTATCAATAGTTTATACTAAAAGTACTCCGTTAACGGCGAAACACAACATACATGAACGTCAACTCCCATTTACTCACGGATTCCCCCAAGATCAAAACTTTATCAGCGGGGCGGCGGACGACGAGCTGCTCTGCTATCCCCTCGGTATCGCGGCAGGAGCTATCTAGGGCGTTTAACGACGCAAGACGCTTTAACTTACGGCCGTCGACTGGAATGCGATTCGCCGGCGTCGTGACGTCGATGATAAACTCTGCGACACCACTCCCCTCCCCTCCAACCAAAGACTGGCAGACTTAGTCGATCCCCTCAGGAAAAAGGAGCCGGGTAAGCAAAAGACCGTGTCGTGCACAGTTGACGTCATCTCCTCTGTCGTTGGATTTCGCTCCGCTGCTTCTTACAACAGTTGGGAACATCTTCCGCGGGTTTCGGAAGACGCGCTTCGCTTGGCTTTGACGGCGTCGTTCGGGAATCTCGGTTATGTCGAACCGCAAGCTGTTACCAACATAATAAAAGAAAAAGTCCCTAACCACTCCCCAATGTTCGATTTAAATATAGGCAGTTCATTTTAAAGTCAGCACTTTCGGAATAAACATTTGAAAATAATCACTCTCTGCCAACCGTGTGTATCTATGTGTAAATATATATACATATATATATATATGTATGTATATATATATATATATATATATATATACACACACACATTCATGTTAATGCTGCCGTACTTAATGCCAAAATGCAGGCTCTTAGTTTTATGTTACCTGCGAATTAATTAAACGTGCTTCAAGTCATAACGTTTTATTGCGAGTGTAATGTATCAGATTTATAACTTGTTTAAAAGATTCTTGTGATGAGTGCGAATGATTGAACGCAATATTTTGAACATACGCCATAAGTTTACTACGTCTTAAGAGAAAACCAAATCTGAGACACGAAACAAACACGGAAAAACTAGCCAAGAGTAGCTGTAGTCCAAATATGTAAATTAACCGTGTAATTTACCCCACAATATATTTTGTCTGATAAATAACTAAATAAAAAACAATATAATTTAAGATAATTTATTCTGTAATTTGGATTTTGTTTTCTAGTTTGTTATCTATTTGGCGAAATTCCTTGTGGTATGATTTATATACATTTCATTTATATCTTTATTTTGACTACAGATACACTCGACTCATTTTACGTCACATTCATTCAGTTTATGGCAAATCAAGTTAGTGTTCTTATTTTTTTATACATTCTTGAGTAAGTATTTGAGTTGACCTTTAGTAGTACATTTAGGCTCCTAACAGTTTAATTTTCTCAATCGACTTGCGCGTGGATATAATTTGGCCCACAGCAAAGCAAATTTAGCAAATTGTGCAATGCTACGAAATGAAAGGAAAAGTAAACCCTAAACAGGGCTTTAAAAATGCTCAATTAACGGCGAAGATACAATGCACATTTGGTTATGAGTGAAAGGGATGAGAAATTTAAAGACAGCATCAATATCGACGGTTTTCGAGAATTACTTCCAGCAATTGTTATAACGTGGATAAATTTTTTCCTTACACAACACAGCTTTCTCATAAATTTATTGAATATGAAAACCAATTTTACTTAAAAAAATTCAGATTGTTACAAATATTGGAAAAGGATACTGATGTACAAATAAACTTGTAGGATGAAGGACGTTCTTGCACCTGCTAGTTTCGTTTGTGGCAAGGACCTGAAATTAAAATTTACCTAAAAAGTAATAACTGTGGGGGCATTAAATTTGTCTTTAAAAATAAAATTAATACTAACCTACTGTGGTGCCCTCCGCATAGAGGAAAATGGAAACAACCTTTCAAAAATCAAAGTGGAAAATATGAAGGTAGAAGAACAAAAATATTAAAGTTCGCCGCTTTTGACATAGGCAGCAATAATTTAATTATTTAATATATTCTGAACGCTGTTGGTTATTTTTAAAAAGCGCACCTGCAAAGGTATTTACAAAACGTTTATATTTAACTTTTTAAGGGAATGGTCAGGTAATTTAAGACTATGCACACTACGGGATTTCAGGGAGATAGAAAACTGATTTACAATAGGACACATTTCATTACATGCGTTGGCGAAGTCACTTTTAACTTTTATAGATGTCCGTCTGTACACACAAACATAATTTAACCACCATAGTTGTGAATGCGTCTTTCTTTGTGACTAAATTTGTTAAAATAAACATTTGCTCTTTCAGATTTTTCTCATCTGACGTTCGGAAATTCTTGGTTGGAATAGCAGCAATAAGAAATTTTTATAGCACCGTAAATGCAAGAGAAAGTTTGCTACGAATTATGGATATTCGTTGCCACGAAAACCCTTACATCTATACCAGACGATCTAAATTCGATATCCGCCATTTCGCATAAAGTTTTGAGTGACGTGGTGGTTTTATGCCCGTACTAAACAGATATCTAGCTTTCCTGCTTTGAATCAATTGGGTTCGTAATGCAGAAGAACATAAGAAGAATACCTGAACGGAACTATGGGCTTATTGTCTTTCGCTGTCAGAAACAAAGCTGATACGGTCGATACTAAAAGATGGAAAGATTATGTTGGTTCGTGTATGTATGTGACGTGTGTGTGTGTAGCTGTGTAAGTACAGAATGTTGGGAAACTCAGTGCCCAATATCCAGTCATAGTTTCTTTGGACCAATAGTAACACAAATCCATATACACTCATATCTGATAAAAAATTATTATAAAAAAATAATTGTACTCTAATTGGCGGATTACAACATGTGAAGAACATGGCATTGCAATCATGCGTAAAGGACAAGTTGCAGAGATCGTAGGCGTGCGACACTAACTTATGGCTTACGCAGCGTCGTGCACCTACTTCCTAGGCAACTTACCCTACACGCAAGTTCGCACCGCCTTATTCTCCAGGCGATGAACGTTGCAACTTTCAACACAATTATTTTATATAAAATACGCTTCCCGATATAAATGTATATGGCTTTTGCGTTACTATTGGTCCAGGGAAACTACGTCTCAGAGTGTGGCCACTGGGTTTTGGAACATTCTGTATATGTGTGTTTGCGTGTCTATATGTATGTGTGTGTATGTATATATATATATATATACGTATATATATATGAGTGTTGTTAACTCTACTCCTGTCCCCACACCCATTGGCCGTATCACGGTACATTATGCCGCAGCGGAAGAGACTGTAAATGCCGCAAGAGGATTTCAAGATTCAAGATGTTCATGGCGTTATATCCTCGGCGTCAGTTGACAGCAGCCAGCGAAGGACTTAGGAAACGTTTTGACTGCAGCCAGCGAAGGACTTAGGAAACGTTTTGACTGCAGCCAGCGAAGGACTTAGGAAACGTGCTACTGCTACAGGACGTTTTCCTGCGACACCTTTCTTTTTCGGGAAGCATTCTATTCGGTGTCAACCCCTCAAGTGTTAATATTTCCTGACGAGTGATTTCATGTTTGGTTTCGAGAGATTGAGAACAAAGATAATTTAGTATCACTCAGCCACCAAGCAAACACATATAAAGTGAGTGTACTTAGTTTATTTATTTTAAAAGACACACACAATTAGACGCTATGGCCGGTTTGCAATAAATCTGACATGTTTATTAAAACCACCGTCGCATATTTATGGTACATGTTGGGCAACAAATACAGATCGATCAAGACAAAGAAATAAAATGCCCAAATAGTTACGCAATACATTGAGAAAAAAATATTTTGTCACATCAAACAAAATTTGTATGCCAAAACGAAATCATTTGTTTGTATTGGGGCAATGGAATATTTTGTTGTTGAAACGAAAATAATTGGTTTGCTTATTTGATTGCAACAAATATTTTTCTTGTTTAGATGAATAAAANTTTTGTTGTTGAAACGAAAATAATTGGTTTGCTTATTTGATTGCAACAAATATTTTTCTTGTTTAGATGAATAAAATTTTTTTTTGCCTCTACTAAATGATTTGGTGCCCCAATCAAATAATTTTTTGCCTTTCCCAAATATTTTACTGCCCTTAACAAACATTTTGTTGACCCAACAAAATCTTTTGTTTGTATTACGTTGCAGTTTTTTGAGATTATGTGCACACTTTTATTAGTGGGATGGCTTTTTGTGGAGTTATTCAGGACCCACAGAACCTTTATTGAACACGTTTTGTACAAATACCACTACGAAATTGCTACATACTTAGCGTAAAATATTCCAATATAATTAACACTACCATAATTTTGTGAATTTTCGTTTTTATAAAATTTAGATGTTCATGTGTGTTTAAACACGTGACGAAAGGAATTTTTCATGTACAAAACTTTTATTCTTATTTCAATATTTTCAATGTTACTAATTATTCAGCTGAATGTTTTGCAAATATTATAAATAATTCTACATTTAACTTAAATACAGACCGAGGCTAGGAATATGCGTCTATGCGTTAACAGGTAGACATAAAGAACTACTTAACACTTAATTACAAACCCCAAAATTGAGTAATACTTCGTTAAAATTACCTACAAATACTTCTGTATGATCAGTGAAGTCCCGATCTTCCAAAATATTTCTCGGTTATTTCATCAGCCGTTCTCAAGATGACCTCTTGCACGGACTTCAGACTTAAAAAAGGACGATTGTTTTCAACACGCGCAGCCAATAAAGAAAGCGGAAATCAACCAAATGTATTAATGTCTTTGGTTGCTACAAAAAAATTCTTTGTTCAAAATATATCGCACGTAACTAAACATGCTATATTGTTGATTAATTATAACGATATGTTTGCTTACACTAAATATTTGCTTAACATACTAAAACAATGGAATATTTGTTTGGCACAATTAAAATAGTTTTAAATAAACTATTTCGCTATATGTACAAATTTTATTAATTTGAAGTAACAGAGGCTTTGCTCAACCAACAAAATATCGTTTAGCTGAAACAAACGCCATGCAAACAAGTATACTTAGTATATTGAAACAATTTTTTCTCTGAGGGCCCCAAATCAATAGAAAAAGTACACTGATTCTTTATGAGCCTGTGTAATAAAACGTAGGCCTAAGACGCTAATAGCAATGGCATAGTATATATTGAAATATCAAAATAGTCGAAACGTTAAAACTAAAAATTATTATATAGGCCTATGTAAAGGACATTTTCTTTGTTATTTATATCATACGTATTATTTTCATGTTAGGAAGCAGCCATGTTATGGCTGTTTTGGCCTCCTGCGAGCAAAATTTCTCCGGTTTTTCTTCTGAAAACAATAATCTAGGAGTAGAATGAAATAGCCAACGTTGGCGCATCGGCGTCTAGCACCGGAGCTCGAAGCTGTTCATGCCCCGTCATTCTGGTACACCGGCGGCCATTTTACCCTTGAAATTTCCCTTTTACCTAAAAATTAACCATTTCCCCTCTAAATAGACTTAATTTCCCTCAAAATTTCCCTTTTCCCAGGTGACCTTAACCTTTCATCTTGACAAAGTGACATTTAACCTTAACACAAAAAAACTGTTAAAATTCTCAAAAGCTTCCTAAGAAATTATAAAAAATTAATAAAATATTATTGNTTTTGTTGTTGAAACGAAAATAATTGGTTTGCTTATTTGATTGCAACAAATATTTTTCTTGTTTAGATGAATAAAAATTTCTTTTGCCTCTACTAAATGATTTGGTGCCCCAATCAAATAATTTTTTGCCTTTCCCAAATATTTTACTGCCCTTAACAAACATTTTGTTGACCCAACAAAATCTTTTGTTTGTATTACGTTGCAGTTTTTTGAGGTTATGTGCACACTTTTATTAGTGGGATGGCTTTTTGGGGAGTTATTCAGGACCCACAGAACCTTTATTGAACACGTTTTGTACAAATACCACTACGAAATTGCTACATACTTAGCGTAAAATATTCCAATATAATTAACACTACCATAATTTTGTGAATTTTCGTTTTTATAAAATTTAGATGTTCATGTGTGTTTAAACACGTGACGAAAGGAATTTTGCATGTACAAAACTTTTATTCTTATTTCAATATTTTCAATGTTACTAATTATTCAGCTGAATGTTTTGCAAATATTATAAATAATTCAACATTTAACTTAAATGCAGACCGAGGCTAGGAATATGCGTCTATGCGTTAACAGGTAGACCTAAAGAACTACTTAACACTTAATTACAAACCCCAAAATTGAGTAATACTTCGTTAAAATTACCTACAGATACTTCTGTATGATCAGTGAAGTCCCGATCTTCCAAAATATTTCTCGGTTATTTCATCAGCCGTTCTCAAGATGACCTCTTGCACGGACTTCAGACTTAAAAAAGGACGATTGTTTTCAACACGCGCAGCCAATAAAGAAAGCGGAAATCAACCAAATGTATTAATGTCTTTGGTTGCTACAAAAACATTCTTTGTTCAAAATATATCGCACGTAACTAAACATGCTATATTGTTGATTAATTATAACGATATGTTTGCTTACACTAAATATTTGCTTAACATACTAAAACAATAGAATATTTGTTTGGCACAATTAAAATAGTTTTAAATAAACTATTTCGCTATATGTACAAATTTTATTAATTTGGAGTAACAGAGGCTTTGCTCAACCAACAAAATATCGTTTAGCTGAAACAAACGCCATGCAAACAAGTATACTTAGTATATTGAAACAATTTTTTCTCTGAGGGCCCCAAATCAATAGAAAAAGTACACTGATTCTTTATGAGCCTGTGTAATAAAACGTAGGCCTAAGACGCTAATAGCAATGGCATAGTATATATTGAAATATCAAAATAGTCGAAACGTTAAAACTAAAAATTATTATATAGGCCTATGTAAAGGACATTTTCTTTGTTATTTATATCATACGTATTATTTTCATGTTAGGAAGCAGCCATGTTATGGCTGTTTTGGCCTCCTGCGAGCAAAATTTCTCCGGTTTTTCTTCTGAAAACAATAATCTAGGAGTAGAATGAAATAGCCAACGTTGGCGCATCGGCGTCTAGCACCGGAGCTCGAAGCTGTTCATGCCCCGTCATTCTGGTACACCGGCGGCCATTTTACCCTTGAAATTTCCCTTTTACCTAAAAATTAACCATTTCCCCTCTAAATAGACTTAATTTCCCTCAAAATTTCCCTTTTCCCAGGTGACCTTAACCTTTAATCTTGACAAAGTGACATTTGACCTTAACACAAAAAAACTGTTAAAATTCTCAAAAGCTTCCTAAGAAATTATAAAAAATTAATAAAATATTATTGAAAAGTATTTTTAATAACTTACATTTACGGAGGTCCCCCACAGCACCATGTTCCGCAGACGACTGATTCCCCACTAATAAATCTAATTGTATTGACATATTCCGCTCCACTTTCAAATGTTTCTCATTGGTTAATAAGTCTGCAGGCTTCCACCCCGTCACCTCTGCTCATTCTGTCGAATACACTCCACCCGCCATATTGATATTTCGTTTGTAATTTGTTTCCATTTTCAACACCTAGGTGGCACTGATGACTCCGACTAACATGTTATATCGGGGTGACCTTCACCTTGACATCACATCTGTAAATTTTACCTCATGTCCATGACCTCGGTAACCTTCAACCGAAAAATAAATTCTATAAACCTATATGAAATCCAAAAAATAAAAAAAATATTCCAGTTATTAATTAAAAATTTTTTTATTACCAATTATTCGATTAATGGCGCAATATTTCTATCAATCAGCAACGCAATCATCAAACCACACTAATCCACACACCAATCCACACCAATCCACACCAATCAACACTAAAACACGCACTAATCCACACATGAATCCACACCAATCATCACACCAATCCATAACAATCCACGCCAATTTTTCGCAATCCTCTCCGCAATCGCTCTACATGCTTCACAATCCGCTCTACAATGGGCTTCGCAATCTGCTCCACAATCGTTCCACAATAGCTCCACCTGCTCCATAATCGTTCCATAATAGCTCCACCTGCTCCATCTGCTCCACAATCTCTCCACAATCGCCCCACCTGCTCCATCTGCTACACAGTCGCTCCAACTGCTCCACATGGTCCGCAATCCGCTCCGCAATCCTCCGCCGCAATCCACAGCTACCCATGCCAATCCTTCGATCAATACCAATCCTTAGATCAATCCCAATCCTTCGATCAATCAGAATCCTTCGATCAATCCCAATCCTTCGATTGATCTTTCGATCAATATTTCCTTTTTTCTTACACCGAAATGTATAGAAATTGCATACGTTCGCCAATTGTATNTGCTCCATCTGCTACACAGTCGCTCCAACTGCTCCACATGGTCCGCAATCCGCTCCGCAATCCTCCGCCGCAATCCTCCGCCGCAATCCTCCGCCGCAATCCACAGCTACCCATGCCAATCCTTCGATCAATACCAATCCTTAGATCAATCCCAATCCTTCGATCAATCAGAATCCTTCGATCAATCCCAATCCTTCAATTGATCTTTCGATCAATATTTCCTTTTTTCTTACACCGAAATGTATAGAAATTGCATACGTTCGCCAATTGTATNAATTGATCTTTCGATCAATATTTCCTTTTTTCTTACACCGAAATGTATAGAAATTGCATACGTTCGCCAATTGTATCCAAATTTCTACATGTCGACAGAATTAATGTTTTGTATGCAGTCAACTATAAATGCATTTTTATACTTAAGTCTTTATTATCATTCTATATGCAGATATTTCCGTTAATAATCGAGTGCTAATAGCATTACTTTAAAATTGTGAGGGAAAAAAGGATAAAAAAACATAAAAAAAAGGAAAGCCAATTATTTTAGAATATAAATCTGTTATTGTTATGTAATTACAATTCCAGAAGAAAGCAGTTCATCACATCATACGATATATCCCCAATCGTTGAGTTTACTGTTGATTGAAGATATTTTGTTAATCCGCGAGATTCCAGCGATTTTGAAGGTCAATTAAATATCTGAGTCTATCAACAAGTTCATTCGGGTCTTCGGGAAATAAGTAACCAGTAGTCTCGGCGTCTTCTGCCTTCTTCATGTCGCTTGTTGCAGCAAATGTGTTGGAAGGATATGTCAGTGCATCGAGAAAATCACCATCATCGTCTTCAGCACTGTCACTCTCTTCATGTACATTTTCATCAATGCTTTCTTCATGGTAATCTTCACCTCCTGCTTCCTATTCTATATTAAATTTTCCTTTCTTTGTAACAGGAGTATTTAGAGCCGATGGCCGGCAGTTCAAGCGCTAGGTGGGCGGGAGCCTTAAAATCTCTGGGCGCCGATTCCTTGCCGTGTACAGTACCAATCATAAATATGTATTTCACATGCAACAAGTCTACGACCGTGTTCGTGAGGACTGAACAAGTTAAACACGTGACAACTTACCAACAGTTAATTGTGGAAGAAACAAAAAAATAAAAAAATGGATATAATAATTATGAAGAGCATTTCATCCCAGTGTACGTATAACATGTCTTTCGTACCTAGACATCCAAATCCGGAAGAAATTACAGCTTTTTTATTGAATTGAGCTGTATAATCAGCGGGGGGAATAACAAGTCGTTATATGCATCTGGAGTGTGCTTAAAAACATGCGCTTTAGAGCTGGTGCGTGTGAAGGTTCACAGAGGCCAAGGATTAAATGTAAGGAATGCGAGGGCGAGGTAAATAGGGGATGCCAGTGGGAAAATCCGCTGGCCACTGGCAACGTTTCCAACGTGTGATAACCTTGGCGTGATGTCGTTGGGAATCGAACCCGAACCATCTACTTACTTTACAAAAGCAAGGGGGGAGTTGTCAAGTCGAGCTGCCCTTCCACAAAGAAGAACGAATTTGCGTAAGCTCGGCCTCTCTTCAAGGACCTTTCGGTAATGGCCCTTCGCTTTTTTCTCGGCATGTACCGCGTCCACACGACCCACCCTGTCGACGGTTAATTCTTAATGCGGCGCATAATGAGAATGATAATTAGGGGAACTAGGTTCCCCCGGGAGCGCGGTGTGTGTGTGCGGGAGGGGGCTGTAATAGTGCCAGGGGATTGCTACCCCTATCCAAGGCGGGGGTTGCAGCTCCCTCAAGGGAGATACGGCGACACTGGACGGTCGTAGCCCTGCGGCTGAGACCTCCCAGGGGGTCGCGTGGGAGGTGGTTAGGGGGTGGTTTTCGTAATTAGACAACAGTGCCGGTGTCTCGACGCCTATCGATCTGCACTTCAGCCCCCTCATTCCCATCTCCCTTTCACCCCTCTCGTACAAAACTCTCCGCTCCTAAATTAACTCGCCAGTGGTGCGACGTGGTAATGAGCAGCCCTTGGGGAGAGAGAAGATGATGGTCACCAGTTTCTTGTACGGAGACCCGCGTTTGCGAAACCGCGAATTTAAAAAAAGAATACATGGAAATAGGGGGGAAATATTTTTTGGTGTCCCGTGTGCAGAGCAAAAATCCTAGCTTAAAATTTGGGCCAGGGGGGGGGNAGATTTATATATCAGCCAGCCCCGAAGCTTTATCCTTAATACTAGGTGCTGTCACGTAAAATAAAATTTGTACTTATAAACTGAGCTGCAAATTTTCGTGTGTTCGGAGTTGTAGAACATTTTGTTCCATAGAATGTGACAAAAAATCGATAATATAAAAACTCTTGCCTCTCTTCCATGCACAGTACGTTTTTTAACATATGAAAACCACACACATGTTATTCTTTGTGTGTCAGCACACAGTGGTTTCTTTTAATAGTAACCTAGAGCACATTGCAAAAAAAAATTTTTTAACTAGTTTTATGAATATTAAATAACTCGTACTGTCTCTATGCACTACAATCTTCAAGGTATAAGATGAAATATAGTAGATTAATAATAACTGTTTGAAAACACCCTTGCACCTGTTGCAAAATAACCCTAACGTGGCTTGTTGCAACAATGAATAGAGCACGTTGAAACATCTTTATATGAATTATAAAATTGTAAATCATCTTTCTCATTGCATGTACCCGTAAACTTGGTTGTTATAAGCACAGAACCTATGTGACTCTCATTTTGCACCTTACACACTGTAACCGTTCCTAGCAGACAGGCTAACGTAAATGCGGGAACCCATACAAAACAGGAAGCAAGGCATAAAAAGGCAATCGTATATCAGTTAAAGTGAAATGCAATATTTTTGCATGATTATAAAAAATTTATAACTACTGCTAAAATATAAATGGTACAATTTATAACCATTACTGTTATAGTAAAATAATTAATAATGACAAGATTGACGTAGTTCTGAAATTAAGAAGCAGGCTAATATGTGGTAAGAAAGGCAACAAGAACAATTACTGTTAAGTATAGTTATGTAAAAAAAGAGGGATATAAGTTCCATGGAACTTGTTAAAGGTTCATTTAATAATCTTCTATTCTGATTATCATACTTTTTGAAGAACGTAAAATTGCATATTTATTTTGTCGATAAAATTAAAAGTTAGTCATCTAAAAACTTTCCTAGATAGTCAATTAATAAAATCTAAATACACTTACATTTTAATTCATGGGGCTTGTTGCAACATGTCTGGGGCAAGTTGCAACACCTTGTGGCAAAGCGGCACGCACGTTCTCTTGGAGAAAATCGAGTCACCGTAAACGCTAGTGAACACTAACCTAGAACTCATACAGGGAATGTGAACTAGGATAAATATGCTGTCAGCCATCCACAGTTTTTCATCTTTATTTTGTAAGTATAGCTATTCAATAAAGGGATTTCCCCAAGATTTAAAAATTTATTCACCCGCATCCATCAACGGTCATTAACCAACTGACTCGTCCTAATATCAGCGTTAGATGAATTACATAAACACACGCCAGTTATGCTAAGTTGCTGCCGTGGACAAACTAACTTCAAATAATATTAATTACTTTCGAAATAAATGTAACTGGGCGTTCATTTTAAAGTAAATTTATTCAACTCCGTTACTCAGTAAATATCTTCTGTATGTGTAGGCAGTTAGAAAACTTGCGATTATAAAAAAGTGGCAAAACGTACAATATTGGTTAAAGTCTGCTTAAAGTAACATTATTATATTAATAACACTAATAGGTATTCTGCCAAGAAACATGGAATATGCACGACTAAAAAACCATTAANCGGCTTAAACTAACATTATTATATTAATAACACTAATAGGTATTCTGCCAAGAAACATGGAATATGCACGACTAAAGAACCATTAAAGTTTTATAAACATAATCATTTCCTTCAATAATATTCCTCTCTGACAATTATTTCAATTAATAACATAGTAAGGCAAATGTTTTTTCCACTAGGGGAATCGTTTTTAGGTACTTTGATGTTTTAGTAATAATAATTTGTCATAAATTGATTCACTTGGTCAACTATCTAACATAAAAATGCATAAAACTCTTGCAGCACTGTACATATTAAATGTTAATATATTGTTTTCCCAATTCTATAAATTATAGATCAAACTAGATATTTTATAATTTTCTATATGTATTATTTGTTTTAATTATAAATACACCTGGAACCTTTTATTAAACTATCAGCTGAAATATTTGCAGCAGTTTTTTTACAAAATAGAAGAAAATATTTTGTGCGCGACTAATCAAAAATTTACCAGATTTTCAAAACATCCGCTATGTTCGAATTGTTGAATTTGTAATTTAGTAATNGCGCGACTAATCAAAAATTTACCAGATTTTCAAAACATCCGCTATGTTCGAATTGTTGAATTTGTAATTTAGTAATGTGTGATTTCATAGGTTTCTATTCGGATTCTGTTAGTAATGATTTATTCAGATTTTGTAAAAATTAACTAAATATTAGCATATAACAATTTAAATAAACTTATCAAGGAAATGTAGTGTTTGTAAATAAAAAAAATACACATTTTCATTATTTATGAACTGCGTACATGTTACTATATCTCGAATTAAAATTTTTAGCGTGAGTATTTTCCAAGGAAATTATTAATGAAAGTACATAACCATTTAGTTGACTAAATATGCCAACTATAACACCACCGTATTACGTACATAAAATACAAACACACACGCACGCGCACAATATGTGCATTTTCTGACATCAGTTGTTTCCTCGTGTTATAGGAAGATAACAACGAAATAAGGAAGTATTCGATAACAAATAATATAGATTAACTTTAAAATTGCATTGTAGTTATTTTATACTCTAGGAAAGAAATAATATTTAAGTTAGGAGACGGCAAACTATTTTATTCACTGTATGTGTCCATTTAAATTTTTGAAGAGAACTATATAGTTATTATGCATTGTTTAGAGGCAAGAAAAAAAAACGGGATGCAGACAAGTCAGATGGCAGTGCAGGCAACTGTACTAATTTCAGGAATGTGAACCGACTTCAAGGGAGCACTCCCTGCCAATTTACAACGAGCTATTGTCGCTTCACATGATGAGAAACTATTGTGAAGCGAAAAGTAACCTTAAAGTAACTTTTATTTTTCTGACCATTACTATTAATTAGTAACTCTGTCATTTTACAAGTTACCTTGCAAAAAAAACCGGTAGAAAATAAGTGTGTTGGTAGTACCTAGTAAGAATTAGTTCTTATGCGAAATATCGTTACACTGCCCGCGTATGCGGTGCGCTGTCCCTTTAAGTGTATTTTTCTACACTCGGTTAAGCTTTGTTTACATGAGGCGGAGAACTATTCTGGAAGTATAACTTTAGCACGGCTTCAGAAAAGTGTAAAGTATCCGTGAAAGGCCTATGTTCTTTGTTTCAAAACAGTAAAATCTAGATTTTAAAATTGTTATTCAGGAATGGAGAATCAATGTAAAAGCAATTTCTTTTCAATGCATCAGTTTTAAAGATAATCGTTTTAAACGAAATTAATTATACTCGACTTTTCTTACTGAATGCTGTATCGTTAAGAAACCTTCGGTATTTTTATATTTAATATTTTTTCTGACTGTAAACGTTAATTTTTTTATTTTACAAAAATACAACTTATGTATACATATATATTGTTTATATTGTCACATGGCGCCAGGCGGGCGTATCCGAGTTCGTGATAGTTGGTCTTAATAAAAAAAAAATAACTACATCTTATTTTTTAAAATTTATCTACATAGTTATTATTAACATCATTCAATTTTATATCTTTACGATATCACTTTTTATTCTCAGCGAACGCAATATTTAATGTCTATCTAAACTATAATTAAAGCCCTTCTCAGTGTCTCTTTATTGGTAAGAGTCAATTAGTTCACTCTCATTATTAACACATGTTCAGTATTTGTGTTGCAATCATTTGATATGTCTTACACTCACGTATCCAGTTCAGTACTCTTCCCTGCCAGTCTCTATTCACTGCTCGATGCTAGCTGTCCGCAGAATTCACTCCAGCTGGCCACTTTCATCGCTACTCGACGCTCTGCTAGCCCGCCGCTTTGCTCTCTTGTCTCTTACAGTCGCACGTCTTCCGAACGCTCGACTCTCAACAAATGTCGGCTCGGAGACCACCGCGGCTTAAATAAACTGGCCGCCCAATCTGGAACGATCCCTACACCCCGAGTTACGCCGAGAGAGGCGAGGCCATGAACCAGGAAATTCTCTCAGGTAAACGCAGAAATTAAATACGCCGAACGTTCAGGAGCGCGCGAGCCGCGAGAGGATTATCACGGCGGCACACGGATGTAAGCGCGGCTACCTTTGTAATCGCTATTCGCCTCTTACATAACAACTCTGACTTTCAAACATTCCTTCGCTCTCGCGAGCATGACGGGGCAAGTGAATGCGACGCAGGCCAGTATTCACTGAGAAATTTCCATTTAATAGTTTTTGAAACAATTTCCTTTTAAATTGATGTACTGAGAAGGCATTTGTTTAATGTGGATTCCCCATTTAAACACCGTGCTGCAGGCGTGATAGGCTTCCAAATAATGCACAGTAGAAATTGTAACGACTCATAAATTGCAATGTTTATCTTAAGTGAAATCGTCAGTAACTAAGCTGCAAGGAACTTTATGACATGGAATATGTTATAAGAATAGTTTGATACACATTTTTGTGCACACAATATTGTGTATTTTTTCTTATAGTTTTCTCATGAAAAGTATTCGTATTAAATATTTTTCTAAAAATGAAATTCCAACACATTCCACATACCGCAAACATTAGTTTCAAGCCTACAAACATTACTCTGAATCTTTTTAACATGGCCGAAAACGATACTTTCTGAAGACAGTAATCTCAATAGACAATGCCTGAACATCGGAGGACATTTAACATAACTCTGCACTGAAATTATATATATATATATGTGTGTGTGTGTGTGTGTGTGTGTGTGTGTGCGCGCGCGCTCGCAGCACGACGGAAAGATCGCAGTCCACGTAAGTGCCTTGCGTATAGAAGCGACAAATTACTTAGAATGCCCGTGCCAATTTTGTCCTATCGCTCCCCTGCCACAGAGAAGACAAAAACACCCAAGCCTTCTCCTGTACAGCATAATACACTGAAGAGCAAAAAAAAAAAAAAAAAAATGGGAAAGGCATGCGTATGCAAATAACAGAGGTATGGAACCAATCAGAGTAACGCGATGCGGTCGGCAGCTAGATCGGTTACTCCTGCTACAATGGCAGGTTATCAACATTTAAGTGAGTTTGAACGTGGTGTTATAGTTGGCGTACGAGAGATGGGATGTAGCATTTCCGAGGTAGCGATAACATTTGGATGTTTCACGTACAACCATTTCACGAGTGTATCGTGAATATCGGGAATCCGGTAAAACATCACATCTTCGACATCGCTGCGGCCGGAATTAAACGTGGCAGACGTGCAACCCTTTCACAAATTGGTGCAGATTGGATTTGTGGACTGCCCTGCAGGATTCATGGTGTGAATTGCCTCACGCATACCTTTAGACATTAGTCGAGTCCATGCCACGTCGTCTTGCCGCACTTCTGCGTGCTCGGGGGGCCCTACACTATATTACGCAGGTGTACCAGTTTTTTTTGCTCTTCAGTGTATGACACGAGTGCTGTAGGGGAATCCTAGCGTGTCGGGGAGCGGGGGAACCGGGCATTTGAAAGCGAGGGACAATCCCTAATTCCGTATCTCTCGCAGCCTTGACGCTGATCATGCAGCCACGGCCGTCCCAAGTCATTGTGTATTGTGGCGCGCGGAGTTATTACGTAGAATCGCTCAGCGGAGGGCGTATTGTAAGCCTATACGGAGGAGAAACCTCGCCTTGAGGGCCCGCAGACCCGAAGTTTCGTGGGGATGGAAAGGGATGTTGCGGATAGGGGAGTTTGTTTCCAGGGAAGTAATTAATTCCCTGTTCGCGGAGGCATGACGTACCCGGGGCCCGCGAGCGATGTAATCATTTGCTTCGAGGATAAGGCGAGATGGCTGGTCTTNGTTCGATCCCCGGCGAGGCTATGGTCAAGTTTCGCATGTGAGAAACGTGGAGGTCGTTAACTTTGGTCGAAAGGGTTTCTAAGATGAGGGAAGAGGGTGGGTGGTGCCGCTTCTCTCTTCCTTGCGTTTTGTCGCAAAGAATACGTAAGTATAGTTTACTCGCGTTTTCTTCACGCCTTTTAAATCAAACCTTTGGGAAATTACTCCATGTTTAATTGTTTCCTGAATATTTCACGTCTCACCGGAGATTTACATATTTCTGAACATATATTTATTTTAATTTTCATTAAATTGAACTTTACTTTTATTTATACTTTACTAGCGATCCGGCCCGGCATAGCCCGGTAACAATTTAGTTCTTACAGCGATACTTTGAAAGACAAAAATGGTTATTGTGGGTCATGCTTAAGATATAAACATATGCTATTAGGGAATTTTCTGTAGATATTTTTAAGAGCTACAATTCTGTTCTACGTTAATTTGATGTATCTCTTATGGTTTAGTCATCGCAAGCCATGTATGCGCCTTAAAAGCTTTTTTTTTACGATTTGATTACAAACTGTTTGACATTTCTCTACTATCCTTACATTAAATATAAATTACTTATAGACCAACACCTTCCTCAAGAAATTCTCTAAATGATGTTGAAAACCGCATCAAATTACATCAAGTAGTTTANCTTATAGACCAACACCTTCCTCAAGAAATTCTCTAAATGATGTTGAAAACCGCATCAAATTACATCAAGTAGTTTAGAATTATGAAGCGAATACAAAGACAGGCGCAGATAATACACTTAGTTTTATAATATATATATACACACAATTTTATTTCATTTGTAATTAACATGAACCAAACACGGAGAAAATTTGCTTATTTCTTATGTATACTTTTATTAAAGTCAGTCAGCACGAATACGGTGTAATTCCTTTTGGTGTAATTCTCCAGAGTAAGTGAGGCTTTGTTTGAATGTGGCAAAGGGATATCCTGGAAGTAGAACTTCAGCAGTGCTTCAGAAAAGTTGGAAGTGAAATCGCGAATGGGCTATATACATAAGTGTAACAGCCGCTTGTTCTGCGAAATCCAGCTGCACACGCCAGCAAAGTGGCCAGGAACAGGTTGCTGCACCGTTCGCCAATCAAAGCCTGGTAACTTACGGCTCGCGCCTACCCGGAGCTTCCTTCCGCGTTTGAGGCCGAGAGGCGCAGGAGCGATAAGTGCGACACTGCCGCGGGCATCAAGTGCGCCGTCGCCGCTAAGCGCAAGGCTCTGTACTGACGTACAGTGTTCTAGTCGCCCTGTGCGTGCCTGTGGGACTTTCAGCAGTGACCCTATTCTTTTATTGGTGGAAAGTCTGTTGATAGGTACAACGCAGGGTCCTCGAGTAGTTCCGTATGTATCAGACGAGTGTATTTTGAGATACAACGCTTTGGGGAAGTAGTTTTAAGNCAGGGTCCTCGAGTAGTTCCGTATGTATCAGACGAGTGTATTTTGAGATACAACGCTTTGGGGAAGTAGTTTTAAGTCGTTTTGGAGTACTCAGAAATGGTGTTTATATTGTGCGTGATGTCTTGAAAGAACTCAACAGCCCTCATGTGAGGTGTTGTTTTTATAGATGGACACATTGGACGCACGTTTAATAGTTTCGCAGAAAAACGTAAAATACTAACACACTGTAATGTAGTTCAAGAGCGAGGACGGCAGGAGATTTAACTTCAATCGAAAAGCCCAGCCGATTTGGAATCTTTCACAGCAAGCGGTAGACAATCAGTCACAAAGCTTGTTCCAAAGCATCACGGAGGCAATCAGCAAATAGATACGACCACAAAGAAAAAAGAAACGCTACTCCATTTTATTTTTGTATTCTATGTTCCCATTTCATCTCATTGAGTGGGAAAAGTCTCGTTGTTAAGTGACGTGCAAATAACTTGACTAAATATTCCCGTTTAATGATGGCATCAGCCTTGAGCTCTCACTACTGGTAAAGCGTGAGCGTGTTGCGTGAGATGCATTTTACGATCCAAACTGTACACCTTTATTCTGTACGTTCCAGCCACGTGCAATCAATGCACATACTTCGTGGTGTTTGAGGTATTATTAATTCAGAATTTTCCGTCGTCATTTGCGCGCTACTTGGGGAAGAGTGTCTTGTAACCCACCGTCATCAGCTGGCTACAATTTAAAAAAAAACGCTCATAACTTGTGTACAATTACCGCCAAGCACTGCTTCCGTTGCAACAAGTCTACACTTCACCACTGATCCACAGTCTTGTTTATAACTATGCCAGCTTAGTTTGCTCATTGGCTGCAGCTTCCATGTGAGGCCCCCAGTATTCTGAGAAGATCAAATGCGCTTATTCGTTTGCTTATTAATATGCCAAACGTGTCGAATGAAATGTGGTCCAGTGACAAACCTACAATAAGTACAACATGCAACTATTTAATAACGCAGAAGTTTCTCAGGTATTCATATATACTCTTGACAACATAGCGTCAAAGGAATACTCTTCTTTTCTTTACGATATATACTGAGATCTCGCTTGCGCATTTCGCCAATTTCGAAATAGTTTTCGTAAATAAAAATTTGAATTTTTGTGTTTTGGACTTAAATTAACACACGCTTGCATTTATTTCCTGTTACATAAGAAAGTACTTTTGACTTGGATACGATCTATTCAGGGCTATGCTGACTGACAGCCAGCCACTAAAGAATGATGTGCAATACAGTAAGGGTGTTAGGTGTAGCGTGAACTCAGTNCAGGGTCCTCGAGTAGTTCCGTATGTATCAGACGAGTGTATTTTGAGATACAACGCTTTGGGGAAGTAGTTTTAAGCCGTTTTGGAGTACTCAGAAATGGTGTTTATATTGTGCGTGACGTCTTGAAAGAACTCAACAGCCCTCATGTGAGGTGTTGTTTTTATAGATGGACACATTGGACGCACGTTTAATAGTTTCGCAGAAAAACGTAAAATACTAACACACTGTAATGTAGTTCAAGAGCGAGGACGGCAGGAGATTTAACTTCAATCGAGAAGCCCAGCCGATTTGGAATCTTTCACAGCAAGCGGTAGACAATCAGTGACAAAGCTTGTTCCAAAGCATCACGCNCTTTCACAGCAAGCGGTAGACAATCAGTGACAAAGCTTGTTCCAAAGCATCACGCAGGCAATCAGCAAATAGATACGACCACAAAGAAAAAAGAAACGCTACTCCATTTTATTTTTGTATTCTATGTTCCCATTTCATCTCATTGAATGGGAAAAGTCTCGTTGTTAAGTGACGTGCAAATAACTTGACTAAATATTCCCGTTTAATGATGGCATCAGCCTTGAGCTCTCACTACTGGTAAAGCGTGAGCGTGTTGCGTGAGATGTATTTTACGATCCCAACTGTACACCTTTATTCTGTACGTTCCAGCCACGTGCAATCAATGCACATACTTCGTGGTGTTTGAGGTATTATTAATTCAGAATTTTCCATCGTCATTTGCGCGCTACTTGGGGAAGAGTGTCTTGTAACCCACCGTCAGCAGCTGGCTACAATTAAAAAAAAAACGCTCGTAACTTGTGTACAATTACCGCCAAGCACTGCTTCCGTTGCAACAAGTCTACACTTCACCACTGATCCACAGTCTTGTTTATAACTATGCCAGCTTAGTTTGCTCATTGGCTGCAGCTTCCATGTGAGGCCCCCAGTATTCTGAGAAGATCAAATGCGCTTATTCGTTTGCTTATTAATATGCCAAACGTGTCGAATGAAATGTGGTCCAGTGACAAACCTACAATAAGTACAACATGCAACTATTTAATAACGCAGAAGTTTCTCAGGTATTCATATATACTCTTGACAACATAGCGTCAAAGGGATACTCTTCTTTTCTTTACGATATATACTGACATCTCGCTTGCGCATTTCGCCAATTTCGAAATAGTTTTCGTAAATAAAAATTTGAATTTTTGTGTATTAGTACTTAAATTAACACACTCTTGCATTTATTTCCTGTTACATAAGAAAGTACTTTTGACTTGGATACGATCTATTCAGGGATATGCTGACTGACAGCCAGCCACTAAAGAATGATGTGCAATACAGTAAGGGTGTTAGGTGTAGCGTGAACTCAGTATGGTAGTGGCAGGTGGTAATAAACTGTCGGAAAATTAAAATAACGCACCTCGAGGAAACCATAACCATGAAACGATGCAAATAGCGAGAGTAGACTAGACAGTGTAGTCGAAGCTGCTTTGATGAGAGAAATACTAGACGATACCAATCAAACATATACAGGTTGAAGAAGAATGCCGGGAAGAAGCCAAACATGTCTGGCATCGCGCAGTTGACGGACTTCGAGAGAGGGTTTATAATAAGGCTGAAAACCACGAGACAGTTGGTAGCAGAGGGTGTGTGAAAGCACCCAAACACGGAGTACTGGTTCAGGACGGGCGAGGTCGTCGAGAGGATCGACGGATCGTGCAACAGGCACGGATGGATCCTAAGGCAACCAAGTCCACGATACTAGCCAGTGCCGTGGCTTCTGACTGCGCACGAACCATTTTCCCTAAAAATTCAGGAGAAGAATCTGCGATCCCAGCGCCCATTACGTGTACTGCCGTTAACTCTGCAACAGCGGCGACTCCGTTTAAAGTGACGTCGGGCGAGAGCAACGACAGACTGGTGATTTGTGGTGTTTAGTGATGAGTGGCGCTGCGTTTTCGGGACTCATGATAATCGCGCCCAGGTATGGAGGGCCCCCGGTGAACGCCACAAACCGAGTCTCACTGTAGAGTGGCACACGAGAAGTGTGCCGCTCTACACACAGGAATTGTGCTGAATGATGCTGCTAGCTGGCATGTTTTCTCGAGATTTTCCTGATTTCCTCGCCCTTACATTCCAGCGCTGATCCATAACTGCCATATTTCACCCTCATTGGCCACGGCAGGCATTGGTCTGGGGAACCATAGTCTCTAATAAAAGCCGATCCGCTTTCATCGTGTTACGTAGAACGTAACTATGCCCCCATCTTCTCTCATTTCTGGTTGGATTCCGTTTGCGATATTCCAGCAGGATAGGCCTAACGCCCGCCCGCACACGGCACGAGTAGCCCAGGACCGCCTCCGTCATGACCAAACACTGCCGTGGACTGCCAGCTCCCCTGTCATGTCAGCAATTGATCACGTGTGGGGCCAGTTGAAACATCCTGTGCCACGCCGCAGTATCGGAGATTTGGAGCACACAATTCAACAACTATGGGGCCGGCTGCCTCAGGACCACATCAGGCGTCTGTTGGACCCCATGCCAGCAGACTGTGTTGCGTTGCTTATCACAGTGCGAAGGGGTGCGACGCACTTTTCATGATGAATCGGCCGCCTACTACTGACCCATATATAATTGCCCTGCTGCTCTGTTTTTGTGATCTTCTGTATCGTTCATCTGGATCACAACCTCTATAAAGTTTCACTAACATCCGATGCATTATTTGGTGTGAGCTATGTTTATTGCCTAGCAGCGTTTTATTACAGATAATCACAGAACTGGTGATCCTGCACCGGCTCAAAGACTCACTTCTTTATTTTTATTTTGTATTTGTAATTTTGTACTCACTTCAATGAATTAAGTAATATGTTACAGTGTTAGTTAATTAATTTCTACCTTTGGGAGGAAGGGTGAAATGTCCTCAAGGAAAGGGAAATAAATGTGAGACATTTCCAAGACGATAATGCTGATTAGAACGATGGCTAGCTAGTGGTGACTCCAAAATTTTATTCCAGCACGTTACCGCAAGTGAAGAGTGAAGAGATTTGGGCGGCTCTTAACAGCGAGGTCTTGAGAGATTACCGTTAATAATTGGGAAATTTACTTGGTCTACTTTAGTTATAACAATGTCAAGGCTTGTTCAGACGCACCCAGGTGTTGCTCCTGGCCTTGAATGGTTACCACGGAGCGTATTTTCTCCCCTGCATGAACGCAACATTTGAATACGCTAAATGTTGTTCCCTATGATACGTGATTGAACGTGCTAGTAAAGGGAGAAAAATAGCGTGCGCTGGTTTTTGCAAGTTTTTGAAAACCAATTTGAGAACGAACAACAAGTGAAATAACTTCACTATTTATATATATCCGCGTGCTGAAAAATAAACCGTCTTACATGCCCACGCCTACACTGATTAAGACCATCTCTGGGAGAGCACTGTGCTTGACACATTTTTAAGCGTCTTTACGACAGCCGTTCTCTCTTACTGAAAGACTGATATTCATGAAATTTCGAAGAGAATAAAGGATTTCAGTAAAATATGGTGTACGTGGTTTAGTAGGGAGGAAGCAGAAGATACAAACAGGAAATACAGGTATTCTTTAAACCATTTCTGCCTCATATCAGACTTTACTCCTCCTAGAAAGGATCACTTTTTCAACTCCTATTGACAACGGAGTTGAAGAGCACCAAATTCGATTAGTAGAGTTTTATTCAAATTTCCACATCTTCGAGGAGCAGGCCTTCCATATTTCAATGCAGCGCAAATACAACAACCTAAACTAATAGTTTTAAAAGATGGTGTATTTTGAAAAATCGGTTTTGAAAACAAAAATTCTGTACTTTTTAACATTGGTTTTGAAAACAAAATTTTTCAAATTTTTTTAAAATCGGTTTTCAAAACGTAATTTTCTATTATGATATGGAAACCAAAGTGCAATGAAAAATGCCAGGAAGAAACAAGGACCTATACGTTGTACGTAGATATTTATACGCTAATCAGCAAACGAATAAGTCCTGCCTCCAACTGTTCCATTGTAAATTTTGACGTAAAATTATTTAAATTTCGTTTGTTTGCTTTTTACACTGGGTCTGTTCTTTTAAATAAGATGTACTTATTGTATTGTTTTATATTATTCATAAGTTTTCCTTCAGAATGGTTTTTATAGTGGCCCCACGAAAGCTTTTGAGGCTCTCAGCGGCCCCACCACTCGTTTAATTCATCCCGTATATTTTGCGCTGTAGAACAAAAATAGAACATAAAAAAGGGAAAAAAGTAACGACTCTTTTTTTTTAACGCACGTTTGTTAAACATCACAAGGGACAATGAATTTCGCTCTTGTTAAAACCGCACGTAGCTCTTACACCCTTGTGAATTGACGTAAACGTTTTTATTGGCGACCTTTATTGCCACTCTTGTTCACAGTAATTCACCAGATAAATTTTACGAATCAGGAGTGTTGGCATGTTTATCACTGCAGGATAACAAAAGTTGTGTGTGTGTGTGAACATTAAGCTGATGTATTCGTTTTAGAGTAGTCAATTCGATTATACAGTTCTGAAACTAAAAAAGATTTGACCACGAATCTTATCACCGACAGCAAACAATATTTCCTCATATATTTATTTTAATTTACAAACATTTATTTTCATAAAAGTATTATTTGTTGATAATCGTTACTTACTTTTGCGTTTATCAGACTGTTTCATACAAATATACTTCCATTGTAAATGCATACAAAACTAATAAACGTTAATGTTTATGATTTTTTGTATAGTAGTGACTTGATTATTAGCAATAAATTTATGCAATCATTATTACAAAGTACATGTTTACTAAACACACACACGCATATGTGTGTGTGTGTAACTATGTGTGATTTCTTAAACCTGGTACTTAAAACTTAAAAACCTGAGACTTTTGGGCCAATGAAATCTGGGATTGTGACTGTCGGAGNATAGTAGTGACTTGATTATTAGCAATAAATTTATGCAATCATTATTACAAAGTACATGTTTACTAAACACACACACGTATATGTGTGTGTGTAACTATGTGTGATTTCTTAAACCTGGTACTTAAAACTTAAAAACCTGAGACTTTTGGGCCAATGAAATTTGGGATTGTGACTGTCGGATNGGGCCAATGAAATCTGGGATTGTGACTGTCGGAGTAGCGGATTCAAAACCTGTGTCTTCAGGTTAGTGACTTTATAATTATAGTCAAGAAAACCAGTGACTTTGAGGACAGTGACTTCAGAGATAGTGGCTCTACGACAATTGACTTTATGATTAGTGACTCTAGGGTACCTGACTGTCAAAAGCCCGTTAAGAATAGTCATTTCTGCTGCTAAAAGTATGCACTATACGCTCACAAATTGTGTGACCATGTGCAAGTTATTTAACGTTCAATAACTCAGTAACAAACAATCAGTCAAATATGTCAGTTATACTTCGTCCTTATTAACCTTTAATGTTTTTTTAAACAAAGAACGACATTTTACTTATTTTAAGAGTTTTACTTAACCCGTATAGCCAAACTGTCCACGATCGTGAGCACGTTGTGTGTGAATGGTCATTAATGAACTGGAAGTATACACAGAAACGCATCAGTGTCCAATACTCCTTATGGCTAATATAGTTTGTGCTATTTTCTACGTCTCTTGGACATTAATGGTTGATGCCAATATCGCGAGCACGCAGAATGCTGTTCACTGGTGGCAAGACTAGTGACAAGCACAAGTACAGCGTTAACAAAATAATTACTTGATTGCAACATTTGAACTTAGAGATTAGTGCGTGATGTGTGATCGAAAGGGTAAAAGGTACCTGTCTGATATTTCTTAAAATTTTCTTCCGAAGCATTATTTTTATCTTTCGAGATAAGTGATCATTAATAAAAGTAGTGGCACAGCATAATCCATGTATAGTGAGATGATTCTCTCAGTGGCAAAAAAGGGGTCAGGATTAACATTTACTCTCCCAGGAGTCATAGTTATGGTTTTAATTGTTAAAAATATGACGCACATTAATGCTATACCAAAACTTTCGAGATTTATTAATTTGTTGAAATTTATCTGATATGAGGATGTAGTGCACCATAGAACAGACTACATTTTTTCTTAAAACAGAGTCTTTGGCAACCACAGTTTCTATCACTTTTGTAATACAATGTTTCTAAAGAAGACCGATATAAAAAAAATATTAAGCTATATTTCTAAGTGTGTTACTACTGTGTCATTAAAAAATCTACGGTGAAATACTTTAAAATAAATGGAGTAGTATTTCGTCCGCTTGGTGGAAGTGGGCTAAAGGGGGAGGTAGATTAACACAAGTCAACTTGTCCTCGTGCCCCAATCCAGGATAAAAACATATCTACGCAACCAACTTTCTTCAATACATGAGAAACATGGTACTAGCCAGAGAGGATGGTAGAGAGACAGCCCGATAGCTGCTGTGAAATTAGTGTCCGTGAAAATTACATCTGAAGAAGAAACTGTTGGAGGTATGTCTTCGAGAACAAAACCGAAAATTCCTTCTTATAACGAGTCCCCTTAATTGGCGTGCGTAAAAAAATACGAGTGTTAGCCATTTTGAGCTATGATAAAAAACGCCTCTAGGGACGAAGCGAGGTGAGGATGGAGCGGCGTCAGAATGCAGTGACTGGTGAAAAAGGGAGTACTCCGAGGAAACCCACCAGCCAGCGGGAACTTCCCTACATGTTTTATCAATGCAAAAGTGGTTTTTTACCCAGCCGGTAATCAAGCTAAGTTTGCCGTGGTGGGATGCAAGTCGTCTGGGCACTACGATACCACGGCCACTGTACGAGCGAAATGATCTGTTAAAATCATTGGCTAAACACCGATTTATTTTCTTCTCCGCTAGTTTCCAACACTGACTCATTCATCGATAACAGGAATGTCAAATTCGCAAGGCCAACAGTGACGAACATGTTTTTTAACGTTCTGTTTTTCAATAGACCTACAGCTTAAATGAATGAAATATTTCTGGCTAACAGTGTACTTTAGTAGCATCAAAACTATGCATGGGTTGGTGTAGAGACGTTTAACAGTTCGAAGAGTGAGCCACAGTAGTGTGTATGGATCAACATTCGTTTGAATATTTCTCAATTCATGAATAACATAACTGGTACGAATATAGTAACGTTGTTTCTATATTTTAATCAGAATCTAAACAAGAAACAACATTTCTCCAACCAAAAATTGTTGTATGTAGAAATATTAATTTTTTTGTATTTCTATCAAAATTAATATAATTGACTTTACATCCTGTTGCATATGGAAAAAAATAATTTTTTTGTGGACGCGGTCAACCTAGAAATCCATTGGCTGCTAGTCAGTCAATAATGAATGTTCTGCTGTGAAGCTTACCGGANTAGAAATATTAATTTTTTTGTATTTCTATCAAAATTAATATAATTGACTTTACATCCTGTTGCATATGGAAAAAAAAAATTTTTTTATGGACGCGGTCAACCTAGAAATCCATTGGCTGCTAGTCAGTCAATAATGAATGTTCTGCTGTGAAGCTTACCGGANGTGGACGCGGTCAACCTAGAAATCCATTGGCTGCTAGTCAGTCAATAATGAATGTTCTGCTGTGAAGCTTACCGGAAGGACGACAGTAGTCGAGAATAATGACCAATGGAACATGGTATCCCTGCAGCAGTAGATATGGGCGACTCATTTCTACCTTGTCTGTAAAGCTGTTAAAAAGGTTCCAGCTTCGAAAGTGTTGAAAGCACTTATTTGTATTCAGAGTGTTTCAACCTCCAAAACCAATGTAAAGTTGGAACGCAGTGGATTTTACGCTGCTGACATAATCACTCTCTCCCATATTTCCTTTACAATTAAAATCAGGGGAAATCTTGTATAGGAAAATAAAAAAGTATTATGAATTTTAAGTGCAAAATTGAATTGCATAAACTGCTAGCTGTTATTTGAGAACACAATAGAAAGTTTTTTAGATGAGGTCGCAGTGGTGCAGTGGTCAGACTACTCGCCTCCCACTTAGGCAAACCTAGTACGATACCCGACGGGGTCGCTCTCGAATTTTTGCATGTTGGAATCGTGCCGGGTTTTTATCAGGAATCTCCCGTTTCCCCCGACCCTTGCATTCCGGCGCTGCTCCATGCTCACCTCACTTCCCCTTCATCGGCTCTCAAGACCTCGTTGTTAAGAGCCGCCCAAACTTCTCCACTCCGCTCTCCCTGCTTAAGATCTAAACGTTTCTACCAGTATATATGTAACGGGAGTTCTAACGCAGTTGGCCTCTGAGTGAATTTCGATAAAAATTATGACAATTTTCATTTGAACTGTTTCCGTTACATTCTACTATATATTGCCATAAAAAAATAATATCAAATAAAATCGGTTCCAAATGAAGCAGTTCNTGTTTCCGTTACATTCTACTATATATTGCCATAAAAAAATAATATCAAATAAAATCGGTTCCAAATGAAGCAGTTCGAACGCAAACGGTTGAGGTTTTCAGCGAAACGCAACTCAGACGCAAACTGCGCCAGGACTTTCGTATCTCATCTGCNGAACGCAAACGGTTGAGGTTTTCAGCGAAACGCAACTCAGACGCAAACTGCGCCAGGACTTTCGTATCTCATCTGCTTTCTGGCGTAAAACAGTTACATCTGCAGTTGATTAATGACATAACATCACTCGAATGTGAGTCTATTACGCCTGACCAGACTCGCACGACCACATTTTTGATGAAGCCACACAGACCACACACGCCACGTTTATAAAGGTTCACTTCGATTTGCGCCAAAAAAAAAAAACACTTTGTTATTTGTAATTTTGAAACGTTCGGTTTAATCGCTTACCAGCTTGCTGGCAAAGCGTTTTGAATGCAAACAAAATTTCGCAGTGGTTATATTATGGTTCTTAACACTAAAATTTGAGGTTAATTTAAATCCATTTAATTTCGAATATCGTTTCGGTTATGACTGTCAAAACCATAATTTAAGCCGCTTTGAATAGCGATCTGTCAAAATAAGAGAGAACTGCATATCATTTTTAAAAAATGGTTTAAAAAAAATATATATACGTACATATATTTTTTGAACCATATTTATATACATATTTCAAACTATCATTCAACTATTTTACAACATCGAAAATTGGTCGTCACAATAAAAATACACTAATAAAAAGTGTGTCATGTAGAACTGCATTTGCTGATATTGGGCATTTTTATGCCAAAGAAATACGCCTATTTGCAAGTTACCGTACGTGCGTAACCTTCGTCGATCTGAATTATTTAACTATAATTGGTGAACATTAGTGGCAATATTTTCCCGTTAGGTTTACGTTACTTAAAGGAACGTAGTTTAACTCATATATCTTAAACCCTACAATAACTATTGCATTGAAACTGCTCGTATACGCTGCAATTTTTAAGTTCGTGTATATATTTGAACCGGTGGCTTGGAAGATGTTTCAGAGTTGTCGGAAAACTAACCACTGGATTTGGACGAAAAGTTACAACAACGAAACTCGTTTCGTAATGTTTTCGTATTTAGACACCTCAGTCGTCCAAAATAAAGCTTCATTTCTCACGCGCTAACATTTTCACTCGTTTAGCAGTAGCTATGTCGTTTTTCGTGAAACGTTTTAAAATAGCAAACGAGCAGTTCTATTCTTAGTGCAGAGAATGGAATGAATACTAAACGAAGAGAGCAAATGTACGTTTAACCGTATCTCGCTTCTCCGGTTCAATACTTTTACGTGCCACCAAAGTTCACCAATAAAACTAGCCAAAAAATAGAAACAGCGTAAAAAAATGCACTTGTGTGTTAGCTGGTAGTTAAAATTTTGGAGGAACCATGCACACTTATATTTTGAATAATTATTAAATAAATAACGGTCCTTAGGTATTAAAGTTACAATTTAATTTAAGAAATCATGCTATAGTCTATTCGCGGTTTCTTCACACTTTTTGGCTTAAACCCTTGAAAAATACCCCATGTACGACGTGTTTGGTTGTTTCCTAAATGAAGCACATAACGAAAGTGTTTTTACTTATAGTAACATAAAATACCTTCTCTTTGGTTAACTTGAACTTATATTTTATGTATAAATTATGTTTTAAATATAATTATTTTCAATAAAAACAGGGTGAAAGAAATGTCTAGTAAGAAATAAGGCTTATGCAAAATGTTATTACACTAAGTGCACGCAAATGCGGTGCGTTGTCAATCTAATGGAGATTTATAGACTAGGTTAAACTTAATTTGAAAGTGACGGAGTAATATCCTGGAATTAGAACTTAAGTAAATTTTTAGAAAAGTTGTAAGCAACCGTGAATGAACTATATGGTTTACGATATTTTTCTTCCATGTAAAATCATTATTTTATAGCCTAGGAGGGGATAAGTACACACGGACGAATTGGGGTGGCGGTTCCTTTGATGTGGGCGTGCTCGTTCGCTGATTGGCTGAGCGAGGCCTCGTGGCTCTGTGATGCAGTATTTTATATCTGTAACGTCATAAGTCTGACGCTGCTGGAAGTGGTTGCTCCAAGTGTATCTGAAATAAATTACTACGATAAAGTCAGATGAGCGTGGTACCCGAACGAAGTTAAAACATTGCATTTGTAATTTGTGTGATTTTCATGAATTTCGAAACTTATGAGGTTTGTATTATATGAATCGACGGAACAAAATGCAGTCAATGTATAGCAATTTGTGGTATTTTCTCGAAGTTGCGGAAAAAATGTTGTGTTACAGCCCTAGTTGTTTTTCCCGTTATATTATTATAGCCAGCTTCATGGGACGAGGACGTTCAGTGGTCAAACACTCATTTAATATTCGTGAGACCCGGGCTTGATTCCCATTCTTACTGTTCCAACTTCGTTTTGTTCGTGGCTTACCGAAATCACTTGTGATGAATGCGAGGATTGTTTGTGGCTGTGAGCGGTGGTAGAGAGCATTTACACTTCTGATAGTCCAAGCTACTGATTTCTACTCTAATGATCCTGCTGACTAAACGTTAAGCCGTAAACAAAATTAATTTACATTGCTGTCATTTTTAAATTTCTGCTTTGAACGAAACCGGTTTCGCTGTGCAATTAACACCTAAACGTTAATAATAGTTTTCAATTTAAACTGTTGTAAAAAAAACAGAATTTTACGTCTGGCAAGTACTTATTAACATTTAATGTTTATGTACAATACAACCTGTAAGAAATTACACAAGCAGCAGCCAATTATAGAATTTTGAGTTGTCATCAGTGGCCAAGAGTACTATTAAAAACAGGATATCTTAAGAACGTATCGGTGGTATTTTATGACAGCGTACATCACCGATCATGAATATATATATTCTGCAGCATTGAATAAATACACGTATACACACGAGATAACGTTTTAAAGAGACATGTAACTAAAATTTAAACAGGTTGACGTGATATTCACTAATATCCTGGAAATTTAACTGATCGCCAATCAAAAGAACCCGCGTTTCAATAAAATAAAGTTGACGTTCTGCATTTGAATTTCTCTAAAATAAACCACGGTCGCGCGCGTGTGTGTGTGTGCTCTTTTTTTATGTTTATTTAGTTCAGTTCGTAAGCCATTCCCAGATAAGCATCTCGGCGTAAAAAAAAGTGATATTGAAAAATATTAATTAAAAACAAGAGAGGAATTACAGTGTTTCTTACTGCGCGAACTCTCTTAACACACCGGGCCTACCGTCTCCGTGACTGTTGTTACAACCCAAGGTGGTAGAAACGGAGCCATGTTTTGTAAATGCAGATTAACGTCTCGTAGCGAGAGTTNGAATAAACAAAACCCTTTGTGTTGGCCCGAAAAAAAAAAAAAAAAAAACTGAAAAGTCCTCGGATGAAAACTTTCCCGCGGAGTACCAGTAAAAAGACTCTGCGCAACACCGCTCTCGCTTTTACCTTGAGCTTTAATTTTCCTTGTAGACCGCAAATGAAAATAATGCTAAATGTCAGTGGCAGAAATAAATTTTCTCGCAATAAAGTTTTGTTTCAAATTAAAGGCGACGACATAATTTCGTATGACTGCACTGTGAATGATAGCATTGTACCAATATTTGCTTACTCCTTCATTAAAAGTACGTGTTTTAATGTAGACAGCATTCTTGTCCCATTCCTAACGAAGTTTATGTGATTTTACAGCTGAAGTTTGAGGGAAATTTAATGAAGTGGATAAGTTCGTGTACACTTTTCAATTATTAAATGAAATCATGCGCTTATAAATTCCGAGCGTTTTCATTTGTTGTTCACGAATGCTTTTTGTATTAAATTCATCTCCAGAAGTAGGAAAAATGTAATATGTTTTACCAGAAATTAGAAAAATATATTTATCAGCATGGTGTGTAATATAAAGAAATTTTTCTTTTGAATTTATGAATGCAAAAGTTGTGAATTATTAATAACAACTAAGAATCATCACTTCTGCAACATTAACCAGAAATGGGCAGCTTTAGAATATTGACCACAATTTTCAGCGCAATTTTGATAAAATAAAAAGCGTTGGGTATTTCTGTAATGGAAAAATCTGCAGTTATTTCTACAGTTGGATGAAAATGTACACAAACGTAATTTTATCTCATCTACTGAATAATGCTATAATGAATTAAATTTGTATTATTTATACGCTTAAGATTTTACGAAGTTCCCATTGTTTAATTTCGGCTCACAACTTACACAAATCATGACCGTTCACACTTTCAGTACCAATATGTAGCAAGTGTTCTTGTCGAGTTAGTTCTCCAAAAGAATCCGTTTCAAATTACGGAAATGTTGACGGTTGAAAAACGAAAAACTCACTTATTTCACTAATAATATTTAAAGAAACTCTTTTAAAGAGAATAGGGATGGTTAATTTTAACATATATTTAGAATTGTTTTCATAATAAAATGTAATTCTAAAATATTGATTTCTGTTATGTTGCAGTTCTCAATAACATAACTGCATAGCAATCCCTAGTGCAATTTAAATGACGAGAGATGCAGAAAGTATTCCTAACAAGTTGAAAAATAATTAAAATAATTTTGTAACATTCTGTAAAAATTCTCAAGGGAGACACTTTCTGCTGGAAATATTCTTTGCACACACACATTAATATAGAATAATTTATTTTACAGTACAACAAATTGTAGTTACACGGAGAAGAGCGAAGATAAACGTCTCAAATGTTACCACAGCAATTATTAAGCAGACGTTCATTGACGGCTTAGTATTTATATCTAATTTAAAGAGTTTATATTCCATGAACTCATCATATGTTTCTCAGTTGTATTAAAACGACAGTAAAATTTTAAAAAACCACAAACCATATGAAAAAGAATAAACATTACTTGAGGCCCTTTTGTATCTCTGAAGAGAATCTGCGAAACGAAAATGAAGGGATAATAAAACTTCTGAAACAAATTTTATAAAAATAAAATGTTAAACGTAAATAGTTTCTTTCCTTACTGTATACTGTAAACAGTGATACATATTTGAATATCTACCGTGATATTGGCAACGCGAAGGAAAATAAAAGTAGTATCATATCTTTAATCGGTTACATTGCTATGCAAATGAAAGTGAAACGACATGTCATTGCATTATATATTGGTTTAATGCAGTTTTACGGTAATGTTTTTGCCGACGATGCCTCAGATGACGACGACGATATGTTAATAACCTCCTCCTCGTTAACTTCCTCCTACGGTGGAGACTTCGGTGTGAACTATGATGTTGATAAGGATGATATTCATGGTGCCGCAAGGTCGTGAGAGTAGAAAACAGTAATGATCTTTTGATTTATATGTACAGATTCGGTTTGCAAGGTATAACTGCTAAAGCAGGAAGTGGACGTTTGGAGTTCTGTATTTTCCGTAAGCGTCTCAATGCTGGTAACCCGACGTTTACGAGTTTGGCTGAGGTGGATCCACGTGATATAATTTGTTGAAAGAGAGTGCCGGTACATGAACATTTTGTAAATCAGACTGCTGTAATTAGTATTAAAACATCGCCTGTTCTGTTTTCCCGTAAAAAGATTAAGTTAGAGCTTGGTGATTTAATATTGATTTATAGGAAGCTAGTTGGTACAATTGGAAAGCCGATAGGTAAAGACGTGCATAATTAGCGTTACTAATTGTCACCACGGTAGACGTCACGGTCGTGTATATAACTGAGCTGCCTTCATGTGTTCATTAACTGCTGTATTGGTTCGACGCAGTTCTCCTACTGGCAGGACTGAGCATGATTCTTGCACACCATCATCAAGTGTTTATTCATGGGCGAAGAGCTATTTGGGGGCGTGTCAAATAAGACGATGACCAATGATAAGTGCAGCTCAAAGGTATAAGTGCTTCAAGTGCAACGTGTCGTAAAATGATAACGCAAATTCTGCAGTACTCTACCAATAGAGGGAAGAATAAAACACAATCGGCAGAAGAGAAAATTTAAAGGTGATTTCCAATTGATTTCGGCTGACCGATAAACACCAACAGCAAGGGTCAACAGAACCGCGAAGGGCTCACGTTGTCTGGTAAACACAGTGTATACATTGCATGATTATATGCTTAACTTCGCTTTAACTAAGAACTTGCGCTCTGCAGGGATATTCTCCACGCACATGTCTTCGGCGATACTACTCCCACGCGCGTACACAGTCGCTGTTGACTTTTCGCGTTTCCAGTGCAGAATCGATGAAAGTAATTTCGTAACGTGGGTTACACTTTTCTAGTATAACATCCTGCAAAATGCTTAAAGCTCAAAAAGAAAACAGCAAGTGAATTATCGGATGAAAACATGTTGCGCCGTATGTGTACTGCTGCAGTATTTAATGTTTGTTGTTTGCCAGTACTTACAACAAAGTACAACAAAAATTACATTTATTTTTATGCAGAATATACTCTGTTGTAGAAGTTAATATGATGGCGTACTGGTTAAAAAAATTAATAAACGTTCATTAAATTACGAACACTTCATTTTTCTCAGTATCAAACTTATCACAAATTTCATGAACTTTTAATAAATTTGCGGATATTTCCCTAACTCTGCAAAATATTATTTTATATGTCTGGAATTATTTCCGTTGCATCAAGCAACTGTCACGCCATCAACTCTGTATACTTAGCTTCTGTGGTGTACCCACATATGTACATGTTGAGAACATATTAAATACCACAATAGCTATAATTTTCGTGTAACAGTGGCGAAGAAGTCTTCATGTAGTATCGCTAATGTTCACTATCGATAACCGACACAATAAGAAATAAGGAAAGATTTCGTACTTTACACGTGCCGTCATAAGTTCCGTCTTCCCTTTGTTCTCACATAGAACCGGCTTCCTTACGTTAAGTAAAAATTTCCAAAATAATTTTTTCTAAATTACAGAAAATTTTAAAACTTCCATTGTGGTACGACTGCTTATGTGTATAATTCCAAACTAAAAAATATATAAAATTAGTGAAATTAAATACAGAAATATATCTGCTGTCAATATAGCTGCCTTTCACTCAGTTGTAATGCTACTTGTACATATTCAAGAATGGATCTATTAATTGGGTTAATCAAGATTAAGAAATTTAGGGCTAATATAGTAATTTATCTTCTAATCGGGCACGGTTTTTTTTACTTAAACTTTTCCAACATATTCGAAGTCACAGTAATATTTATGTGGCAGAATATTTATGTTTTTTACACTGCGCTTTCGCCACTCCCAGGTCAAACAGTAAAATGTTTGCCTCGGGTGTAAAGACAACGATACAGAGAAGATAAGCATAACCCCAACGCAAGGATGGCACATGAAACCACGCTGATAATTGTTTTAACGTAGATTTTTTCAACATATTCGAGGTCTCGGCATTATTTATGGGTTGGAAAACTTTTTTTTTTATGCGCTGCGGTAGATGACGCACGCGTGGGTTTGAAACTCCCCACGTCAAAGGGTAAAACGCGGGCAGGTCTCGCATAAAGGCTTCTTTGAGTGGGGACGCCCGGGCGACGAGCAGAAGTGCGCTGAAACCAGGGAAGCGGTATGGCCGACACATCAAAGTTCAATGGGGATGGAGTTCTCGAAACGTGTCGGTGACGCGCTGCGCGGGCGTGCATTGTCATGCGTTCATTGGGGACGCCTTTCGGACAACAGCGCTCCGGGCTGATGGTTTCAACTCGTCGCGCGGCGTCTCTCCCGTGGTAACGAGAGGTATTTACCGACGCCAGCGTCTATCCGGGGGAACAGATTACAACGCCGTCAAAGGCGACCTTCATGACACGGTTCGCCAGGGCGCGCGTTTTATTCACACTACTGTGGCGTCCAAGGTTCTGATACCGCTCAGGTAGAGGCATGTGCAAAATTCGCGTTATCTTCGGTGACAGGATAGACTCCACGGCTTATAAAAATGTGAGCACATATTGTGGTTTTATTAACCGCTGCACTTTAATCAACGTCAGTTAGCTTCTACATCTCCCTATAAGAGATTGGCCACTTCACCGGCAAACATATATCATTGGCTCAAGGAGTGCCAGGCACTATTCAGGCCAATAACTGAAGTACTCAAGTCGTTCATTCGCATATTAACTTTCAGTTCAGCCTGTCCTTAAATAATAACGTGAAATTTGCAGGTCTCTACGGGCCACCTGTTTATCGTGAAAAGATTTGTGCTCAAGCCAGAGTTCTACTTCTTACGTTCGAGCTTGCAAATTTCCTTTGACGATTGGCTGCGTGTCTATGCGAGGAGACGTTTCCTACTCGACTGGACCAATCAGAACTAAGTTACGCTGACACTGAACGTCCGTGACTGGCTGGCAGTCACTTAAGACGCTTGCGGGTTAAAACCACCCAACCGAAATTTTGGTTCTGAACCAACGTGTTTTACAGTACAACTAGTCGTGGAATATTTTCGCGAAAATCAGGTGGCCCTACGTATAAGCCATAATGAGATATGGTGTGGAAGATTTCCGCTACTTCATATTAGGACAAACTGTATTTCCGGTCGATGTGAATTTGATTTATTACTGCAATTTGATTAGACATGTCCTGGATGTCTGAGGCAATTAAAATTCTACAAGTGAATGAGGACAGAATTCATTGCAACAGGTCTGGGATAAAAATGAATACGCACTAGGGCAGCAGCCAATTGAGAAACGTCTTTTGCTCGAACATACAAAGGGCTGTGGAGCCTATCATGCGGCCCACTGAGCCTAGTCTAGGGATTTACAGCACCTTTAGCCATACAAAGAGACCAGGAAAGTTCGCAGATTCATTTAGCTACAAGCTAGACTCCGCAATCATTTGTGTACTCGAGCCACAGTAAATTTCTCATAAGCTGAAGCTCCAGCTGTACCCCAGAACAGGAAACGCAGGATTCGGTCCTCTTTTCCCTTGTACGATAGTTGTTTATCCTTACTCGCTGCAAGCGTGACTTACAAGCTGCGATCCAATTTTAAAAAGGAATGAAGTGTACATTTCATGAAGTTTAGATTGTCCTGAAATTAATTCGGGAAATGTCTGAGTCTCTAGCCATAAAACGCACGTTGCTCTTAGAATAGGGCAGTCGCACTTGTGTTCTCGGAGCCTGTGTGTCGCTCCCTGAAGACGGGAACAGATAGCAGTTCCCGATACGTCGCATTCTATCGGTTTTGGAAAAAACTACTGTGTTTGAGCGAGTTTCTTCGTTGTGTTTTTTTTATTTGTGTAAGTAGACAACTATCACGTGTCACCTTCGGTGTGTTCTCTGTTGGTCGTATATAGTTTTTTTTCGTATACATATGTAGTATATTAGTTTTCCGCATTTAGTTTGCTGTCCTCTTTTATATAATCGATTACTTCAAGGCATTTTCTGGCTTTGTGCATACATACTCTTGACTACAGCCTACCTGGATTGCATATTGCCGTGTCAGGTAAAACTGCTGTGTTTGAATGCGTGCCTTTGTTGTGTTGTCCCATTTTGTGCCTTCTTATTTCGTCAGTGTTGTCATAACCTTTTCAATCAGGTTCCTAGCCGGTTTTTTCCTGTGTTAATCTGTTCGTTGTGTATGTATATACATATTTTTTTCGTTGTTAGTTGCTGTTTTTTTTTTTTTTTACTTTATTCCCTCTTGGAATTTTCCAGTGTTGTATACATATATTTATTTTCTCTTCCATATGTCACTTGTCTTATTTAAGTTTTTTTTTTTTGTGCTCAGTCCTCTTCTTCCATGACAGATATCTGCATCGCAATGGCGAATGTCCAAAATCTCCACCTAGTCTAGTCAATCCGCATAGGAGTTTTTGGTTTTCTGCGGATATTATAAAATTATTTGTAGTTGCGGTGATCCAACGCATATCACAGAGGGGGCTTCGTACGTTCCGAAAATACGACTTCCCGAACATTTTCCAGAATTTGCGGGAACGTTGCGAGCACTATATTGCTGTTCAAGAAATCTATTTTCAAGGTTATAGTGCGTAAACGTAGATAAATAAAGTATTCTAGTGCAAAAAGAGCTGGTCTGCCATTTTTATACCACGTCGTATTATTTTTTGTTATATCACGATCATACTAATGCGATTTTATTTTGATACCTTAGAAATTAGGCCTNACCACGTCGTATTATTTTTTGTTATATCACGATCATACTAATGCGATTTTATTTTGATACCTTAGAAATTAGGCCTCTATGAAGGGTTGAGTTGTTGAGTTGAGAGATTTGGGTGGCTCTTAGCAACGAGGCCTTCAGAGCTGATGAAGGTGAAATGAGGTGATAATCGGCGTCAGAATGCAAGGGCAGGATAAACGGGAGATCCCCGAGAAAACCGGCCGATCAGTGTGCATCGTCCGGCATGGTTCCGAATTGCGAAAATTTGGGTGTGAACCGGCAGGAATTGAATCCGGTTTTCCTTAGTGTGGTGGTAGTGTTAAAACCTCAAGATTAATTCATACATTTCTAACATTTCTTCTTATACATTTAAAACAAGAAGAAATTACAAAATCCAGTATGACGTATCAAACCATGGTTTTATTTGATGGCAGTAATGTTTCTAAGCCGTCCCCAAATTATTGTACTATAATAACGTTGTTGGTTTTCACAAGTTATTAAAAATANGCAGTAATGTTTCTAAGCCGTCCCCAAATTATTGTACTATAATAACGTTGTTGGTTTTCACAAGTTATTAAAAATATTTATGGATGCACATAAAATACTAAATTTTTCCAATCCCAAATTTTAAAGTAATTTTATTAGGTCTCTCAGTTACCCAGATTGTATGGTTTTGGGCTTTTAATATCAGGTAGGCATAATTAGTAACAATTTTCTGCGATACGGTTATATAATTCTCAAAAAACTAATATTTTAAGTAACAAATATTATGTGTTTCGGTATACAAAAGCAAATAAACTTTTATATTATTATTAATATTGCATTAATTTAAATTATTTAGTACATTAAAACGTATGTTCTGGGTTTTACTACATTGTATCGTTTCATTTTCAGCACACGTCATTTATTTATGATTGTGTAAAACTGGTACCATTTAGAAAGACCGTTTCTTGTCTTTCTATTACGAAGACTTCGTTTCCCTTATTCCACCTATATAAACAATATTATTTAGTGACTAATAATGCCGGACGTTTATTAAGGTTTTTTTAANGTTTCCCTTATTCCACCTATATAAACAATATTATTTAGTGACTAATAATGCCGGACGTTTATTAAGGTTTTTTTAAATTTTCAGTTGCCATACATAATAGACCTTTGTAAACTAATAAACAAAAAAAAAAATGTTTTCAGCAGTCATGTTTCTGTTGACAAGTATTAGGTTTTATTTTAAATATTGTGGTGGTTCACNCAAAAAAAAATGTTTTCAGCAGTCATGTTTCTGTTGACAAGTATTAGGTTTTATTTTAAATATTGTGGTGGTTCACTGTTTGACATGGCATTTTGTTTGGCATTTCTCAGTTTATGCACCTGCGTATTATTATTATTTCCATTCAATTTAGTGTGATTCGTTGCAAAAGTTGAAACGTAAAATTATATTGGATGACAGAGTTCTTGTTAATAGTAAACAAATAATTTGCGCACGAGAGTGAAATCATCGATCGATTCGCTGCACAATAATCAACCTCTCGATCATCGAGTGGCCATGAGTGCATATATGGACAATATAATTTAATGGGTGCTTTTTTTCTCGAAATTCGCTGAATTCATACTCTTCCTTTCAAGAAATAATTTTCGCCACGTAAGAGTTTCCAGAATTACAGCGAATTCATTATTGCGACTTTTCGATGAAATAACTGCTGGGCCACCGCTGGAAGGACAGGAACAGTGTTGTGTTATTTACAAAAGCTTACCTGACTCGCGTGTTTCTTAAGTGAGGCGCAAGTGTGCGAGTGTTTGCCTCTGGGTCACGACTGGATGCCATTTTGGCTTCGCTGGAACTTTACGGTCTAAAAATGCGGTGCCGATAATTTGATATCGCAGCAGTTGCAGGCATCACGACAACTTCCTTCAAGGGGTGATGTTCACCGCACCCAAATCAGGTGAGAATTACCTTTTAAATATTCTGCATACATTCGCTTATTTTAAATGTTACATATAACTATTTCAAACGCCAAATAATAAATGTTATAGTGAAAAATCCATTAAAAAGAAGGTAAGTAGGTGTATCATTTTTCCAAACTTAGTTAAACTTTGTTGGCGTGAGGCGGAGGAATATTTTAAATGCATGACTATAGCAGGGCTTCAGAAAAGTTGAAGTAACTTCGAACGGTATACGTATATACACGGGTAAAAAATAATCAAAATATATATGCGAAAAAATATTGCATTTATATAATTGATTTTGTAAATTTTTAAGTAACCTGACCATTACATGAACTGTTGGACATGGTCTGATTGTGGCATTCTANATAATTGATTTTGTAAATTTTTAAGTAACCTGACCATTACATGAACTGTTGGACATGGTCTGATTGTGGCATTCTAGTAATTATTTTTGTCTCGTGAAAGAAAATTTTTTCCTATAACAAAATGTCTTTTCTCAGAAATAGAAATGTTCGCATATCATAAGGAAAATAGGAAAATTTTGCAAGCCGCAGCTTCTTGATTAACATCTCGCCAAACACAGATCGACAACCATAGGTCCACTTTGGGCACCATCATTCCCGTTACTTGAGTTGTGGCCAGCAACACATAGGTAAAAGGACTACCTTTATTATAGAGAATGTTGCGCCTTAATTTACGATAGGGTTTTTGCAATAGTTTTCGATAATCTCTGTAACATGTATATATAATATTGATAACTATAAAATCTGTGGCGTATAACCCTTGCTTAAGGTAGCTATTCAGTGACTCCCATCACCGAAGTAACGCTACAGTAGACATATTATAATAACACCGATTACCTTTCCATTATTACTTTTCCGACTAACACCATATATTTTTACAAAAATTTATAAATTAGTTTTTACCTTTACACGCAGCCAGAGCAAAATAAGCATGTAAAAAAATTACTAGGCTCAGAGATGAAAGCACATTTAGCCCAAAGCCACATTTTATAATTTNCCTGGCGCGTAACCAATTTGTCAACAAAATCCGCCGCCATTTTGAACCATGTCTGTTTATATGCCTGCAATGCTACCGCACGACTACCGGCACACACGCCGCGCGACGAAATGTCAAATTTAATTCATTCGTCCTCATTTACATTTTCATTAAAAATGCTCGCACATCTGTTTGGACCTCGCTGTGGTTCACGTGGCGGGAGTGTTGCGTAATTTGCGCGAGAGCTTGTCTTCCTTGCCGCTCTATTTGCATCGCCTTATAAAATAAAATTTAACCAGACTTGAAATTTTATTCTTTGAAATTTGTCCTCTTAGATTATTGATATGATATATTCGTGATAACTTTCCAATTTTTTGAAGCCCTGATTAAGTTCTACTTTCAATATACTCCTTCGCCTCATGAAAACGAAGCTTCACCAAGTCGAGAAAATTACACCAACGTGACAACGCACCACATTCGTGCACACTCGGTGTAAGAATATTATACATAATAAATTTTTCTTAATATACATTACCAACACACGTATATTTTCTCTGGTTTTTTTTCATATTAAACATGAACGAAATATTGAACTTCATAGACAAAATATAGTTAATTTTCAACTTAACCAAAAACACTACATTTCCATGTTAATAGAAATATAAAACGCGGGGGATACATTCCATATTTTGGAAGAAACTTAACGCGTCATACATGCGGTTATTTTTCAAAAGTTTGACTCAAAAGTTGTGAATAAACCGTTAATAGACTGTAGCTCGATATTTGCTCTTTTGTTTCAATAAAATTCTGGTAGAAAAATAACGCAAGAAGTCTGCTCCCCAGTTGCACGGGTTAACAGAGTATCTGGTCGAACAAAATCACCACGCAAAGCGAAATTGCGCTTAAAAAATCATTCTTGGATCCTTAAATACGCGCAAAATATATTTTACGACGGCGTTAAATTTTGGTTCTCGTTTTGTGGGCGCCACGGGCAGACGGGGGACGTAGGGATGGTTTTGGATAAAAAGGGGGAAGGGGGCGGCAAAATGGGACGCGCAGCGATGCAGGGGTTGGCCGATTTTCTGGGCCCGGCCATAAATCAGGAAGGCAGCGCGGCATTCATGTGCCAGCTAAACCCCTCCTCCTCTCTCCCCCTACACAATCCCTCTTGTCAACCACCCCTTCAGCGGGTCACCGTCTCGCTGTTTCGCTTGCATACACATTCATTACACGGCCGGCAGACCCATTGTGCAACCCCCCCACAGCACCAATACCCAACTACCCCAACCCGCCACCAAACAATTCGCGCCCGCGTCGCCGTAGCCAGACGCGATCAAAATTAGGACGGCTCGCGGACGGTTTGAGGGGGTCGTTGACCCGGGGCAAGGGAAACATCGACGCACCTACCCTCCTGGAATGGGCCACTCAAGTTGTTTATTGGGCTAGCGTATTGCCCTCGGAGGCATGTGTGTGGCAGCGGGCGGGGGGGAAGTAATTACCTTTCAAGATCCTACAGGGGTTTGGGTAGGTGAGGAAGGGGGTGTGCTCGCCCTTCCAGGGCAAGAAGGACACTTCGTCTTTCCAGCCAATGAAGTCCCTTTGCCCGGGACTTAGCCCACGCAAGGGTTGGACGAAGACTTAACCTTTTCAGTCACAGAGTCCAGTGTATGGGACGAGGCACAGGAGTTGTATTTTATGTCCCAGTGAGTGTACAGAAGAAATCATTGGCCGTCAAGAGCGCATGGGCCATAAATTAACGCTGTATAGGTTAATAGGTTAATCGCTAGAGCTCCGAGTATTTCGCGGATTGATTGATTTTATTAGTTGATAAATGTTTTATTCAAATAACTGAAACCATTACAAGAAAGAAAATAAAAATTACAAACATAGGAACAATGATAAAAGTTAACGTGCTAGTATACAAATAATTCTATTCTGTTGACATGGTAGTAGCATAAAGTTACAAAGAAATGTAACTGAAACAAACAGAGAATTAAAGAGAGTAACCAGTTTGGGGAAAATAGCGAAAACCTCACAATGATTTAATACAAATGTAGCATGGCTCATGGATTAAGCTGTTAATATTAGACAATATGGGAATGAAAATAATGCGAAGACCAGGAAATGAACGTCTAGGAAGAGAGGGTGATTATAATATGTATTGCAAGTTCCTATGGCACCTTGAAACCTTAGGTATGGATTGTTGAATAAACAAAGAATGGAAACCGAATGAATGGTAATTTAATTAAAACAAAACTGTGAAATGTAGGTGTGTTTCACAGGTATAAGGCCCTGTGCTACTATAGGTGTAGAGTAAGTATTAAAATTATAAGTAAGGTTTCGCGGAACGTTTGCAGTAGGCTAAGCTTGACTTGACTGTCCTCTATACACTCGCGACACTATCTTAATGGTTGCTGCGACTAAGCGAGTCCTTTGTACAGGACTGTTCATAACACGGTCACACTACTAATCCCTGCTTATTAATGGCTCACAGTTAAACGGGGCGTGTATAAACAATTGCTGTCCAATCACAGTGACAGGGGAAAAGTACAAGTGTTGAAGTCTACCTCGTCACAGAATAAATAATTTACTGAGACTCACAAAGGGTGCCAGGTTGCACGGCATTCGTTCAGTTTCCTTGCAGTGTTGTCCTGGTCATATCTGGTAAGTTATGGCCAAATTGTAAACCCAACATAGAAATACACGTATTTGAGACTAGTTTGACTTAAATTAATTTGCGAAATTTTTCAGTCCCAAACCATTTGTGGTCGAGACTATATTTCTCTGAATCCTCTGCTGCCAAGAACAGAGCACAGTAAGATTTTTATTCATCCATGTATGTATATGTCAATGCGTTATACGGATACCGGTAAAGTTAAAAAAAAAATTTGTACGTTGGAACCCTAAAATTATTTATTTATCTGCCCTGCTCTTCAATTAGCAAAATTTGTTTTTCAAACTTTACTTTTTTCAGTATTACTCTACAGAAAGATCATGAACACCCAAGTGAAAAATTCGCTTACACCATGAACTCTAGCAGCGCACGCCATCAGACTTGCGTCGCTGCCAAGCGACGCGGCGAAACGCCGTTTACCAATCAGCGCCTGGTATCTTACTTGCCAACTGGCAGCTCAGACAACAGGGAACCTCCCACATCACGCAATAACCAGTCAAGTTACAGGCATGTTACGAGGCCTCGCGCAACCAATCATAAAATGAGTACGCTATCAAAGGGACCTCCTCGCATTTATTTTCTGTATACCTACTCATTCTTTAGTTACACTCCCTTCGTTATCAAGAACAATGGGTATGAACAGAGGTGCGAGAATTTGTCGAACTGATTAGATGGCAGGTTAGACTCGACACAAGTATACTTTATCTCTTGCTGTTAAAGATAAATATATTATTTTAAGACATGCACCGAACGAACTTTTTTTTGTTTCGAATCATACAAATACCTGTGCAATGCATTGTCATTCGCCAGAACCAATAAAAACCTGTTTATGTTTGATGTTACTGCCAGCAACTGTTTATGAGACTGAGAGATAGAGTCTCAACAACGAACTATCTTCACGCTCGTGAAGGATTCTTCCTGCTGGACGTTATTTTCTGCTGTTCACACACCGAGGAAAAAGTTTTGTTCAATCAATAGAAGTTTATTTGTTGCAACCAAACTAGTTGTTTGTATAGGGGGAATAAATATGTCTTGTTGAAATCAAATATTTTTGTTGTTCGTATTTGGTTGCCCTAAACAAACATTTAGTTGGTGCAACTAAAACTTTGTTTGAATCTATGAATATAAAACAGTTTCGGTTAATATAAAATAAATTGAAATCGAAGCAAGTTTTGGGCCTAGATTGTTTGCGCCCGAGAGCTACGGACTAGCAACCTCAAGTGACTGCTGATGTGACAGGAATATTTTTGATAAGTTTGTTTATTTCATGTTTTACACGGGCCAGATTACAATGCCGCCTCTCAGGAAGAATTGAGGTTGGTGATTTGGAGAATCACTGCACTCCAGAATGACATTTTAAACGTCTGCAGGAGGAGTGTACTTTTTCCCAGATGCAGTTTCGTAACTGTAGAATATATTGGTTTTTGAATGTTTACGTTGGAACAACAGCTACGTACTGAAAATTACAATAAGCTGCAGAAAAACTTAAAACCTCACCTTTGGCAGGTACGAAGTGATATTTCTGTACTGTGTACGAAAAAATTAGTCAAGTAATGTTTATTTACTGGCAATAAAGAATGCTTATATTGCTATAAAACAAAAATTGCACGAAGGAAACATATATTATCAACAAACCTATGTTTCTGTGACTTTGTCTTTGAAATAAGGCTACGTAGTGTTTCTGTTAACCAAACAGCCTGAAATAAATGTTTTTTTTTGCTGTGAAGTGCATTGTCTATGGATTCATTTAAAGTGCATGTGGAAGCCAGTTATATCATAAGAAAATCATTTCATCAGGACAGTGGTTAACGAATCAACGACTGTGCAGCGAGCTCAGTATGTACAGAAGTGAAAGATTTAGACTGGTACCAAATAATTTGCAGAATGCATGGACTTCACAGAATTACGTCATTAGAAACAGCGGTGTGAGAAGTGGAGGAGTAATCTTAACAAAGCATGGCATTTCCCATATGTAGGGGGCCTTTCCTTATTTGATGTAGTTATCCTGCTAATGAGAGCGTAAGACATTAAAGGATTTCTTGTGAAACTTCTTTCTTCACTGGACATCATAAATTAAAGAGAGTAACTCAGACAGCGATACTTGCCCACAGATAGATCAGTTCAATAAGAAAAAAAAAACAGTTGTGACAAAAAAAGTTTTGTTGACGACCACAAAATTTTTTTGTCAATATAGACATGAAAGATTTTGTAGTGCCAACAAAATGTTTTTGTCATTCTAGTATTTTGTGGAAACTACAAATTGACATTTGTGGTCACAAGTGAATTCAGTATGTTTGCAGGCAATAATGTGTTCGTTAGTCGCAGCGAAAATGTTACGATGATAGCAGAAATACTGGTTAGGGAGTTTCGCAAAAGGTTTTTGCGGGTTTTTGGCTTTTGTAGTGTAGGTATGGTCTGACAACGATTAAATACTCAATTTGAAGTCGTCATGAGTGCGATTCGAACCTTGGACCCGCTCTATTGTGATCTCAGAGTGTTACCATTTTTTTGTAGTTCACTTTAGTGACCGATACATTTGCCGTTGGACATAGCGTTTGTGACATTTGAAGTGATGTGAAGCGAAGAGATTTGGGCGGCTCTTAACAGCGAGGTCTTGTGAGCCGATGAGGGTGATTGAGTCGGGTATGGAGCAGCGCTGGAATGAAAGGGTGGGAGGTGAAACGGGAGATCCCCGAGAAAACCCGCCGACTAACAGAATCATCCGGCACGATTCCCACTTGCGAATATGTGGTGACGCGGCTGGGTATTGAACCCGTTTCAACAGCGAGGTCTTGTGAGCCAATGTGGGTGATTGAGGCCAGTATGAAGCAGCGCCCGAATGAAAGGGCGGGAGATGAAACGGGAGGTCCCCGAGAAAACCCGCCGACCAACGGAATCGTCAGGAAAGATTCCCACTTGCGAATATCTGGTGACCCGGCCGGGTATTGAACCCGGTTCACCTTGGCGGGAGGCGAGCAGACTTACCACTCAGCCACCGCGGCCCCTATGACGTTTGACACTTTGTGTTTTGTGAGCTTAAGTTAGATTGACTTTATGACAAATTCACAGTTTACAAATGCGCGACAAGCGATTTGAAAATCTGCCGCAGAGGAACCGGGGCGCGAACTCCCGACCCTCCGACTACAAGTCGGCCACTCTGCCCCTGAGCTATGAGGGCAGAGCGTTGAGCTTTATTGCTTGACCTTACAGCGTTGTCTTCAGCATGTAAATATGTGAAATCTAAAATATGGCACATACGATAAAGTTTGCACACTTCACGCCATGAAAAATTAATAATCTTGAATCATTTACATGTAACATTTACTTACTTAAAATATAGTTATTATATAATCCGGTCATAAGTACTTAAGGATATCCCTCATGTTTTATTTCGTACCCTGATGCAAAGATAAGAACATAGGCAAATATGGCGCCGAGGCCAGACAGAAGATGGCCACTTCAAATATGCCAGAGCGCATGCGCAGTATATGTATAGCGGATGTAGTTTTGCAGTCGCAGTAAAATGTCACTTTGGAAAACATGAATGCTGTTGATGCCAACTAAATATTTCGTGGCAGCCAATACAAGTTTTTTCAGTAAACAAATATGTTGGTGAGCACTAGAAAGATTTAGTACTAGCAAATCTACGTGTCACTGGGCACCACAATTTTTTTTTACCAACATCATATTTTCGCCTTGGAAAGCATTAACCAAACAGTTTTTGTTGCCACTAACAATTTTTTTTCTGTGTTGCATAGCTAGTGTTCATCAGGATCTGCAAATAATAGTTTAGCCTAACGGCGTAGCGTCATAAGAAACTGATACTCTCAAATTCCCAGTTGATATTTTTTATTGCTAATTTACATATTTAACAATTTCAGTCCCTAATTAATTAGTAGTAGCAAGTGTTGCAACCAAATAATATTTTGGTTCGTGTTCTACTTATACTGATTTCTTAATTCCTTCATTCACGTAATCAATGAAATAGGTGCTTGGTTATTGAGTGACACTGGGAAAACATAGAATAGCCAAACAAATGTCTACATATCACATTATCCACAGTTAAAACACTGACCTACTTGAGAAGTGATCACAGTTGTGTGAAGTCCGTTTCATATATTTACTACCTCTGCAATATGTTCACTACAGTTGACAGAAGGACGGAAATGCTTAGACGCAAGATGTGATTTATACATTTCAAAGGCATATGTGCAGCATATATGCTAGCGTAATTATATCGATGTCAAATGAAACGCTCGTCCAGGCCAGCGTTTGGTAGTAATATCTACTGCGTACGTTGCGGGGAGAATATAAAAGAGGACACACTAAGCATACCAGCTTCTCCTACGTTGCGGGGAGTATGGTTGAAGGTACACTGAGCCAACCAGCATCTCTTACGTTGTGGGGAACATCGTAGGGGACATGCTATTCGAACCAGCCTCTCTTACGTTGCGCAGAGTATGATTGAGGATACACTAAGCAAACCAGCCTCTCTTACGTTGCGGGGAGTATGGTTGAAGACACACTAAGCCAACCAGTCTCTCTTAAGTTGCGGAGAACATCGTAGGGGACATACTATACGAACCAGCCTCTCTTACGTTGCGCGGAGTATGATTGAGGATACACTAAGCAAACCAGCCTCTCTTACGTTGCGGGGAGTATGATAGGGGATACACTAAGCAAACTAGCGTCTCTTACGTTGCGGGGAGCATGATAGGGATCATACTATGCTACCCAGCCTCTCCTACGTTGCGGGGAGCATGATAGGGGATACACTAAGCAAACCAGACACTCTTACGTTGCGGGGAGCATGGTTGAGGACACACGCATCCAACCAGCATCATGTAAACCAAGCTTAACAAAGTGTAGGAAATTACACCAAAAGGACAACGTGCCGCATTCGTGCGCCCTCATTTTAATAATATTTCACATGGGAACTATTTATTACTAGGCATTACCAACACATATATTATCTCCCGGTTTTATTTTACAAATTGATCATAATAATTTATAAGTAAAATACAATAAACGTTCAATTTAACCAAAAATGAGATACTTATTTGTTAGCAAGAAATCAAATGCTTGTGATAAAATACTCATTTAAGGAATAACCAAACACCTCAAACACGAGGAGATTTTCGAAAGGTTTCACTCAATAAGTGCGAAGACACCGCGAATAGACTACAACCAACATGCCAGCCAGCATCCCAGCAAATATGGCATCTTACGCAGAATGCAGTAGCCGCCAATCAGACACAAGACCCGTTTCTAGAGCGTCGCGCAGCCAATCATTGAACGGGTACACTCACATCAAAGAAACCGCCACGCCTTTTAATCTTTGTATGCTTGTCTACTCTGTGCCACTACACAAATGTGCAGCTAACAATACATGAAAAAATCTATTTAAGTAAAAATGTAACGGTGTTAAGGAAACCGGTTTCTTCTTAATTTTTCAATATTAAAAAAAAAGGTAATAACTTCTCCTCGAAAGTCCAAGGCTATTGCGAAGGAATCATCTAATTATTGCTGATAGAGTGGTGTAAATTCATTGAATAATGCTGCCTTCCTAAGCGAAAAGAATAGTTTCCAAAATTTTCAATGTGAAACAAGTCTTGTCTACTTTTAAACTACACGAAATGATCACTGAGAGTTCTTAATAATGTGGAAATAAAAAATAAAACATTTAGTTAAGACTTATTGTTTTGGCTTTGCAATTTAAAGACAATTAATTAACAAGTTTCAGTCTCATTACGTTTCGCCAAGTTACTAGACACTAGTTGGTAATTAAATTTATATATTTAACAATTCGCAGCAAATATACTTAATTTTGAGGAATATATGACTTCATAAATTACAAAATAAGAAAATACCTACAATATCTCTTACTGCTTTATAGAATCTCACTCAAATTTATTTTGTCAGTAAATAATAAATGTTATATATATATATATATATATATATATCAGAACATTCTCATAATATTTTAATGCAATGATGTTATTTAATATATCTTATTTTATGACTTAGCTTTGTCCAGTTATATGTTACTTCCTCAAAGATAAAGGAAAATAGTTGTTACCGAATGAGTCAATAAATAAGAATTGAAACATTTTTTCTTCAAATTGTATTTTCATGGGTGTTCGAATCCACAAAATATTAAGTAAGAAATTTTCTAATTCCTCATAATTAAGTTATTAAAGTAAATGCTTCAAATAAAACCTGAGACAGGTTTTTTTGTGGGTTAAAAGTTTATTTTCACTACACATTATAAACAATATCACGAAATCGCTCTAAATTATTATCTACCCGGTTAGACGTTTTACCGATACGAAATTATAATTTCTTCCAACCAGTGTAGTCAAATATCATGTAATTTGGGCAACCAAAATTATACTTTGTATGTAATTAGGTGCATAAGGGCAAATAACACCAAGCGTTGAAATTTTTTATTTGCTNAAACCAAAATTATACTTTGTATGTAATTAGGTGCATAAGGGCAAATAACACCAAGCGTTGAAATTTTTTATTTGCTCGACGTTTATCAATCGTTCGCGAATGATATGTTTTATAACAAAACTAAGTTGTGGACTTTTGTGTTCCATATAGCGGAAGCGTATTATTAATAAATGTAAAGAGTGAAAATATGAGTACTACAGATAGGAAAACAGGTCTTAAAGATGAGATATATGTAACATTAACACTCAATTCCACGTTTTATAGACTTTAACGTAAAATAGTATATGGAATTTATGTCATTGTGAATGATCTACTGCTACACTTTGGNCCACGTTTTATAGACTTTAACGTAAAATAGTATATGGAATTTATGTCATTGTGAATGATCTACTGCTACACTTTGGTATGTTTTCTGGGTGACAAAAGAGCTGCATGTAAATTAATAGGGTTATTTTTTATATTTAAGTTAGTAGTATTGTGTATAAATGTGTGTAAGAAATGCAAGCCATGAATGTTACTCACAATTGCTAAAAAAAATACGCCAANCCACGTTTTATAGACTTTAACGTAAAATAGTATATGGAATTTATGTCATTGTGAATGATCTACTGCTACACTTTGGCATGTTTTCTGGGTGACAAAAGAGCTGCATGTAAATTAATAGGGTTATTTTTGATATTTAAGTTAGTATTGTGTATAAATGTGTGTAAGAAATGCAAGCCATGAATGTTACTCACAATTGCTAAAAAAAATACGCCAAANTAGTATTGTGTATAAATGTGTGTAAGAAATGCAAGCCATGAATGTTACTCACAATTGCTAAAAAAAATACGCCAAAAACGTATAATTCACTTTTGCTGTCGTTACAAATAAAATCCATCCTTAAAATAAAACGTATGCCCGAACATGCAAAAAAAATTCCGCGTGATTGCTGCGCAAAAAGTATTTCATTCAAATGTTGCCTCTGATCTTTCAAACAACTAGGAAATATAGTGTAGTTACGCAACAGTTCACTTCGTCTGACACATAGTCAATGGTTGAAAGAAACAAAACTTACGATTATGTCAACATTGTGTGGAATCAGGAAATGTTTTAATCTCACTTTCAAAAGCACCACAGGACCTGCTAGGTCGTTTGATGCATGTAAATTTCCACGAGAATAATTCGAATTTTTTTTTTTACGTCTACGTGATAATTCTTCTCGTCTGTCTGAATTGAAACAAGGATGCATGAAAACCGGGAGCTCACAGAGAGAAGCTGTCGTTTATCATCTAGCGCTTCCTCGCGGCGTGTTTGCTGTCCAACTAAATGATCGCGCCCTAAAAAATATTGCGCAGTTGATAAAAAGAAATGTTTAATTTTTGTCGCGCCGTGAAACTCTAACACGACTTAGAAAAAGGGACGTTTTTCGTTTTATTTGGAACTGGCGAAGAACATACATCGAGACCACGGACGAACGTTTGTCTAACGCTTCCAAATTATTCGCAGGCTTGTTAACTCTTTGGAAATGGGAGAAAACAACTATTGTCATTCTAATAAAAACAACGTATTATATATATATATATATATATCTAATATATAAAATTCTCCCGTCACAGTGTTAGTCACTGAACTCCTCCGAAACGGCTGGACCGATTTTTATGAAATTTTTTATGTATACTCGGTAGGTCTGAGAATAGATTTATATCTATTTTTTACACCCCTAAGTAATAAGGGTGGCCACCCCCAAACAATTTTTTTTTATTGTTTGAACAAAATTTTTATTTTTTATTTTTTTATGATGTGGCATCAAAAAATACATACCCTCCTAAATTTTCACCCTTCTACCACCAACCCTTATTTTTTTATAGCGATATTAGTAATTTAATAAATTTTACCCTAGGTCGATAACTGATCAATTATCATCGATCATTTATCGATCTAGGTTACAATTTATTCCCACCAGGTGTCTCCCAGTGACACAGCAAAACAACGTTTGCCGGGTCAGCTAGTGTGTATATATATATATATCCTACTTGCGACCTCTGAACTCGTCCAGTGCCCGAAAATGTTACCCAGAACGCGACTTGGGTAAGCATAAGTTTCCAATAAGCACTCTGCGTTATTATTTTGGCCACTGAGCATTTGAAAATACCCACTACGCTTTGTTGTACCTAACTGCACNATAAGCACTCTGCGTTATTATTTTGGCCACTGAGCATTTGAAAATACCCACTACGCTTTGTTGTACCTAACTGCACTTTCCTCATCAACTCAAACAATATTTATTTTCGCTTTGTAGCCACTGAAAATTATCCATAACGTGTTGTGGGTATTCTGGTTTTGCCCATAACGCGATGAGAATATTCTGGCTTTCCCAACTATGCGTACTGAGTATTTCACGTTTATCCACGGTTAGGTTGGTTACGTTAGTTTACGTTAGAATACGCTATGTTTTGTTAGGTTGTTAGTTCAGGTTACTCTAGGTTATTTTACATTCGGTTACGTTAGGTCAGGTTATATTAGGCTAGGTTATTTTAGCTTACGTTAGGTTACGTTAAGTTACGTTAGGTGAAATTAACATCTCTTTGTTTAGATCTACATATCATCCAACGTGTTTTGAGTAAATATATTTTGAAAACTTAAAACACGTTGTGGGTAATTTTTAGTCGCCAGAAGGCGAAAAGTAATATTATTTCGGCTACTGAGCAAAGTTGAATTTTCACGTCGCGTTGTGGGTAAAAATTTTGGGCAATGGGTGGATTTTTCTATTAAGAATAACGTATATAATGTATACTCACGATATAATATATACTGACGCGCACACATACATGTGGACTGCGTCTTCGGCGATATTTGGCATCAGCCATTCGTACACGAGGGGTCCGGAAGCTTTTACAATTCCGATTACCAAAAAATAAGATGCTCAAATAAACGGACATTGATTCCGTACTGTGTATGGAATGTCCATAAGTACCTTTACTGTACAACTTATCCGTGATCGCCGACACAGGGAAATAGTAATATCATTGAAAAATTTATTTTTCTCAGTAATAAATGCATTATAATTATTTTTGCCTTGTCGTTAAACTAAGTTAATCCCCTCCCCTGAGACATTTTTCGTAAATTTACCATGTCGTTGTATACGTATATTGAGGGAGCACATATTTCAAAGGTTTTTCTACGTATATATGGTAGTTTTCCTGCACTTATTAAGGAAAAAGTAAAAGCGTTTTGAAGTTCCAAACTTTGTATAGCAGTATTCCTCCATATACAGCTAAGCTTGTTGTAAATTTTCCATACTGTTAATAGGTTATATCTTTCAATTACAGTTTCGAAAGTTTACACGAATACTCCTTACACTGCTGCTTGTACACTACAGTTTCTGAACTATGTCAGTAAAATATTTAAGGAAATATTTTACTGTTAAAAGTATTCTAGTTATCGTTGTTTTTAATGTGGTTTGCAAACAATAGAAGCTCCAAAAATTGAATCGTATTAAACTTTGTAAGCAATTCAAAAATAAATCCATGGATGTTAGAACTTACAGAAATTCAACAGTTTTTAACAAAGGAAAATGTGTGAATTNATGGATGATAGAACTTACAGAAATTCAACAGTTTTTAACAAAGGAAAATGTGTGAATTTCTTTCGCTTTTACGATTATGTAGTTTCCTGTCTTTGTGGTTGTCTGTTGGGAATCAGAGTGTAACAGATGTCTGTCCGAAATTATTTCCTGAGTTTCAAAATTGCGAAATTGCTACGGGCAACCCTAACATGCCTCATCACATTTTTTTTGCAATGCACAAAACTGGTGTACAGTACACTTGAATAGGAAAGCCTAATTTAACCCATTTATTATTTTTAATTTCATACAACAAATTAACATACAATATTTATGAGCTTATGCAAAATACATGTTTAGAAACGACATATTTCGCAAAGATATAGCCTATCATATTCACATATTTTCACAGTAACATATTCTAAAATTCATCAATTCACTTGTAAGAAAAATGTATGGATTTCTTAATAAATTAATACATTTAATTTTAATATTTCTAAATNATTCATCAATTCACTTGTAAGAAAAATGTATGGATTTCTTAATAAATTAATACATTTAATTTTAATATTTCTAAATGTGAACCTCTTATCTTCATAATTCGTATTTTCCTAGTGGGTTACACTCAACTCATTAAAAAATTTTTTTCACAAAAAAAAAAGCATTTCGGAATGATTTCTATTTTAACTTGTATAATTGTAGTTTATGGTCCAGAATCTTGGTATTACATGTGCAAAAATAGCAAGTTTATCTTTGTATTTGTTAATATATCCTGTAGTAGGCCTCATTCTTACTGAATAAGACACAGAAAGTGACTACCCAAAGTGGTTATTTTACACGTGTTGCACATAATATTGCAGAAATTATTACACACACCTGACCCTGTTCCATGAATGTTATAGACAGATTCAATAGCATTACATCTCCCGTTTTCGGCAGACCTCAATCCCAGTAGCTAGACTACAGGTGGGTGGTAAAATAAAGATACATATTTCACTTCTAAAGTTGATACCGACAAACTGGGAAATGCTCTTTGCATACCAGTGGATGGTTAAGCTTTTTATCCTGAAAACGTCTGCCATTAAAATGATTCACATTGACGTTATTAAAGACCCATAAAACTTACCTTTTTTATATTTTTCGCTAAAGGTAAAACACGACAGTTTTGCAAACACCTGAAAATAATCTGTAAATTTATTGGCAACTGCCCTTCATACAAGGTAATAAAATGTAGCACCGCATTGCAGAAGAGTGTCATTGGTTAGAGGTTCCTTCAAATTTTCGTCCAACAGCAGAAATCAAATGAACTTGAAGTGTGGTCTGCGATCAGAAAATAACGAGTAAGTATTGCGGGCACCCCTAATTATGTCACACAAATAGCTTCGGTAGAATGCCCTTAAACGGAGAGATTCTTTACCAAACGCAAACATGTTATGGTGTCTTGAATACAATTTCAAATCCGGCCGACATAACAAAGCCTACCCCCGTAATGGTAACTCATGTTGGTCCTGCCTGACAGAATTCGCGTTTCGTTCTCCCAACACCAACATTAGCCCATTAATCCATTCAAGACACCAAAGATCATCCATCATCAATTAAGTCCACCGCATCAGCTGACGACCCACTACCATAATTGGATTATACGAAAATTTACCGTCGCATACATGAACTGTGTTATTTTACAGACTGTCAGTAATAGCGTTAACCTATGGTTTTTTAACATTTCATTTCTCACAATTATTCTCATGTTATTAATTCGTTACAGGAAAATACGAATCTAGTTATATATCGATTAGTAAGACCACAGGTGAATGTTAGTGACCTATAGGCCTATCATTTATTCTGGTTTACTCTCAGTCGTAGGAGTTGGTGTTTAACTGAAACGTATATCGTGCACTAATTGATAAATTCTTTACAAGTTTTTAAACTACTTGCAGCTAATAGTATTGTAACACTTATAGTGAATAGCATTAGTTAAATTAAGAAGTAGGCCTAGATTTGTTTTTTTATTGATGATCCGGGAAATTTTTTTGTGACCGACGTAGCATGTGTGTTATCTTATAATATATTTTTCTTTATCTAATGTCCCAGAACTATCTACGCGATATTGAAAATGAATGATTTTGTAAAAAATACAAACACAATAAATATCTTTAAAAAATGTTTTCATGTGCAATGACATTTCGTTACAGGTAATTTGTTATTAATTGGTTAAACATTTTGGAACTTACTTATCACTCCACTAAACAAGCTGAAACAATTTCACGCACTCTAGTTGAAAGTATAAAAAACATTAAGAATAAATATATGTCTGTAAAAGCTCATACCAAATGTAGAAATATTACCAGAATAGTTCCACAAAATTTTAATTTGCAATTAAAGCTTACAAACTATCTTGGCGATATATGAAGTGTTTTCATGAAAATAAAATTAGTACAAATTTTAGGTAAAGTTCATTAAGACTATAGATTTAGTTACACTGTGGTTTAAATGACTTCCTACAGCACTGTTGGTTAGGCTGTATTAAACATACACGGTCGCCTGTTTCTTAATTGAGTAAGCAAACACTAGGTAAAAAATTAATGGCTTAATTTTTATTTACGCTTAAAAAATAATATATTGCCCTTTAGATTATCGGAAAATCATGAACATAATGTTTTGTTTTATTATTTAAGAAATTGATGAATAATAGCCCTTGTCATGCTACTAAATGAGAGCATTACCTGTGTATATTGTTAATATAAATATTATCTTTGGCCATACAACAAAGATAAATCTTTTATTACTTGCATTTCATGCTTTACTTTGACCCAAATTTTAAACACAGTAGTATTAAATTTTATAGTTTCTGAAAAAAACTAACACTTTTCGTTCAGTTTTTTTGGCAAAGTTCACAGAGTGCACTGACAGAACATAAAACTTCAAAAAAGGTACAAAAGTATATATCATTATTCAGAATCTGGACCAATCTAAAAAAAAACTTTTGTAATATGCCTTTACGCTCCAGACTCAGAAAAGGTGTGAACAGTATCTACTCTTGAGAGAGAAACTGAATAAATTGCACGTAACTACTACAAAATTAATAAAACAATTTCCAAACGGTTTAAAAGATATCTCCCGTTTTCCTTTGGAAAAAAAAAAAAGAATAGACAATTTATTTTTTTTTCGTTTATTGTTTCTACGTAAGCGAAATAATCAAAGAAAAAACGAAAAATAATATTTTTTTTTCTCAAAAACACAATTGTATTGACAACCAAAAGTAGATTTTAATAAATTTAAAAACATTAAAATCTATTAAGTTGATATTTCACTGGTCTATTTTTTTCATTGATGATGTCTTATAACAGTTTCATGTGAATAATATTGCAGAGTACTGATATCATTTTTCCTCCATCTTCATTTCTAAACAAAGGTCCTTTTTGCTATATATTTAATTTTCTCTAATGACTGAATGTCGGTGCCTCACTAAACAAATAATTGATATAATCTGAAACCACGAAGCAAACAGTAACGGGTTGGTGAATGAATAACCAATTGAAATACACCACGGAGATAATACGAAATCATCTGATCGGTTATCACGATGCTAATTTCCTCACTTGGCTTTTTTTTCTCGAGTAACTGTAATCACGAAAGTTTA